>JAANDH010000285.1:218750-302339 GCA_011799765.1 Nymphaea thermarum | reverse complement strand
TTTTCATCTTTCAACATACATGACTTTTCATCCCTCAAGAGACATGACTTTTCATCTCTCAAGAGACGTGTCTTTTCATTTCCTAAGAGACATGACTTTTCATCTTCCAACAGACATGACTTTTCATCTCTCAAGAGATATGACTTTTCATCTCCCAAGTAATTCACATTGAGAGCCTTCTTGGTGTTTCTGTTAACAACACCTTCAAATAGTAAGCGTTCAACATCAAAAGTCTTCTCTAGGAACTGAAACAGCAGAATAAGGAATTTCAAGACTGGTTCAAGGAGCATGCATATTTTCCGCTTGTAATTGATAATCTTCTCTCAAATTATTTATAATGTTGGTAAGTCAGTTGTTTTTTAGGTTCAATCATTGCATAAAGAAGGTCATGATGTAGCACAAGGTTTATTCTCCTCTTTGTCTTTTGTAGCAAATCTTTGAGGTGGATAGATCCCACATATGCTGGATTTTGATATATGCATTGACATATTGAAAAAAAGTGGTAACATAATATCTAAAAGGAATATTACAAGGTGCATCATGCACTTTGTAAGCGGTTGAAAGATGTCTCTCCTCGATCTATTTCATATCATTTTGCATAAAATTTGCATGATTGGTAGTTTGAATATGCAAAGATATGTTTTGAAATATATATTTGTATATTGATTCTACATTGTACCTCAAATTTCATGTTTTATAACTACATATTGTGCATTGTGCAACCTCTAGTTCAATGCTTATAAAAAATGGTGCCTATATTTTTAATATAGAAATTAGGTGAAAAAATGCAATAATTGTGCATAATGAAGCTACATACATATTACAGATATGACAAAGCTTTGTATATGTAGGTAATTTTGACATGATGAGTAGTATACTATAATTTAATTAGTTGTACTTTTTCATTTATTTCATTCTTATAATTCTTTAAATTTAAACGGACACTTGAAAAGGAAAAAAAAACACTGTGAGCTAAGTTTTTCATGAGAACTCATAAGAACAATGGAAAAAGGGTAAAGTTATTGTAATTTCCAAAATTCTTTTTTCTTAAGTACAAAATTCTTGCTTGCTAAATTTTATAAGAATAAATTGTATGCACAATTGAAACAGCTAATAGCTGAGACACCTAAAGGACCACCAGATTTTATATATATCGAGATGATGCCACTTCTCAAGTCTTAAAAGAAGGAGATCGATGTGTTGTGTGCTTGGTTTGAATGCGATTCTATTTCCTATAGTGACTTGAGACAATCTTTTATTAACAATAAGTATACTATATACTATAATTATGCACGCGTATTTGCTGAATGTGCATAAGTGATGGTCGAATCTAATATAAGAGCCCACGTTGCTGAAGAAAAAAAACTTTAGAATTTGGACAAGAATTTCATAAATGAAGGAGCAAATCAAAATTCCCACTAGCAAATGGAAAACTTTTTTTACATTAAGATGATGATTATCTTAAAACCGTGTTAAATTATTATACATTTTTTTCATTATTGCATGTATTAGCCGGCCGGATTAGGAGACATAGTTGTGGAATGTTAGGAGATTGGTAAAGTAGACGTTGATTATCAAATTCTTTACAAATTAGGTTAGGTTGAGTGCATGCAATTCAGGTTCATTACTCATTGTATTTTCTCCAAAATCCTCAAATGTCATGGTCCTAGTTTTTTCAGATGTTATAGAGCACAATAAACTGGCTATTATGCTTCCATGTACAGAAAAAAAATAGCAATCATATATTTGGTGCTTTGAGAGCTTTCTTTGGGCACAAATATCATGTCCTGATGATAGGCCTGATATACATGTTCTTAATGACTTGAAAGGATGCGACCATGTGCCAATAGAAGCTAGAAGTGACTTTCTTTTGTTTTCCAAGCTCTCTTTTTCACTAGTTTTTATGTCCAAGTTGCTAGTTCACCAGTTTTTATTATAGATCTTGATGTTATGCTGGGTTTCTTGGTTGACTTCTTGTCCCATTCTGCAATTCTGGGGCTCATAGCTTCGTTGCATGATCTGTGCAAGAAATTGGTACTTGTTGCAACTGTCAAGAGTATTCTCTTATCTTTGTTTTCTTTCTGGTCTTTGTTCTTTCTTAGTTTCTTCTTTTTTTTTTTTTTCGACTAAAGCAGGCTGGGATTCCCTTCCATTAGTAAAAGGATAAAAGAATGCGAGAAAAAACTGAAAAGTGTACTTAGAAGGTTGGAAGCCTCGACCTCTCAGCAGTGATGAAGAGGTCAACCGCATGATATGTTACAATATTGCAAAATATCCTCATGCAATGGAAATTAAAGAAGCAAAACATTGTTTCAAGAGCTTCAGTTGCAGCCGACTATAGAGCAATGGCGATAGTTGCATGCATGCTCCCATGGTTGCAACAACTTTTCAAAGATCTTGATTTTGATGAAAAAACGACTGATGCACTTGTACCGCAATAGTCGAACTATATATGCTCCAGATAGCAGCAAATTCTATTTCACATAAAAAAGAACTCTAAGCATGTAGAACTGGATTCATGGATTGTCATTTTGTAAGAAGTAAAAATTCAAGCTAAGGTGATCAAGGCATTTCATATCTTCACTTGCAATTTATAGTTACATCTTCGCCGAAGCACTTGGCACAGATCAATTCTCATCATTTAGTAGTAAGTTGCACATCATGGACATAATGGCAGGCCGGCACCAACTTGAGGGGGAGTGTTAAACTCATATCTGAATCAGGAGAATCATGGACTCCAGTCTTGGCACACCATAGACATAGTTGTCTCTTGATAACTAATTTGCAAAACTATTGTCCTTCGAGATATTGTGTTCCCATTCTGCTGATAACTCTTGCTTCCTCGTTCCTTACATGCAAGCGATGATCATGTTCTTCTATTTTATAAAAGATGTAATGTGCAATGAACATAATTATTTGGCCTACCTTTCTCATTTAAATTCTTACTGTCTCTCTTTCACATCCATTGTAGATGACCAAATTCTTCTTGTTCTAGGCAGTGTTATCGTTAATTATTAGTTTATGAATCGAGTCAAGAAGCCAAGCAGCTCAACGAAGCATGCCGATTAAAAAATTTATGTGAATCAGATAGAACAATTTGAAAAATGTATGAAGAATACCTCAAATTACAGATTAGGTAAGAGAGAGTTCTGTCATGCGTTGCGCAATGGATTGTAAGAGCTCCTATGAGGGTGCAGATTCACCGCTTCGAGCCCTCGGGAGTTCAGAAAGTTCCGCTTCCCATTGTCGAAGCATGTGAAATCGGATCAGTTGCTTCCATTGCTGGCACACAATCAATCTTTGGGCGACTACATTTGCAGATGTCAGCTTGAAGGCTAGTTTGTGTAATATAACACTAAAAAATGATATATTGCCTATGCATTGGAACAGTATGTTTTTAATCGTTTGGACAAGAAGTTTACGACCTTCTGGCTTTTACTTTAGTAAATAAAAAATGTAACAAATTCTTGGGAAGAATGATAAGACCGGCCACTGCACGACACTCCTATACCTATTAGACAAATAACTACACAAATATGAACAGAGAATACAAATACATGAGGAATTTGCTTCCGTCTTACAAGAATATGATATCAGTATGCTGAACAGTGATGGTGGTCTTGACAAATTTAACCGTGTACATGGACTTGGAAGGTCCTAAAAGTAGGAAAAGGAAAGAAAAACAATGAAATTGATGTATAGATAATGTTTTATTAGCTGACAAACTTAATATTATCCTAAAAATAAGACAAAAAGAAACCATAAATATTTGCTCCCTAGATCAAATTTTATTAGCCGATAGACCGAAGATTATCCCGTTCTAGAACTTTTATAGTGTCCAATTTACATATCAGATTTTCATTTTTTGTGAGCCCCATGCAGCAATGAACATGTTCCTGTACACTGGATTCCTCAAAGAAGGAATATATTTTCAATTTTTGTGAACCCCATGTAGCTATGAAGATTTACCTGTACACGATTGAATTCCTCAGAGACGTATTCAAATCGCCGAAAAGCCAGACAACACTTGCAGATGGCGTAATTGATTGATAATTAGTTATTTTTTCATGTGTCTATTTGTCAATGGCCTACTAGCCAGCGGCAAAACAGCAAAAAGCTTACTCCTCGCTCGGCGTTGCAATTTTCTTCCACAGTTGTCTAAAAAGCATGGGCAACACGCTATGAAAGTAAACCAAGGAAAATTCCGATCAGCATTCCATTTCCACAAAGATCCTGGTATACAAGGCGTTGGAGACAGCAAAATCCAACAGAGATTACATAATTGCACTATAAACACAAATAAACAAAAATTGACATCATAAGATTGTTACAATATTGAAATTGAGGGATCAAGAGTTCTTCAAGGCACTCAGTGCTTCCTTGGTTGTTGCAGATATGACAGCATCTGAGGCGTTTGGCAAGTAATAGTATTTTCCTGTGCAAGTAGCAAGCATTTAAGCAAACATTCATCGGCATCTAACATAAAATAAATGAGTTCTACATTGGAAAAAAGGATTGCAAGAGAGGCTGCGGACCTTGAGCAACTCTAGCGATCTCCTTTGCAAATCCCGTCGACACAAACTTGTTCTCCGTGTCAATTACCAGAAGTGACATACCTGCTTTGAAGATTTTGCCAGCTACATCCAAAATTTCATCCTTGGAAGAGGAAGAAGTAAAAAATATAAGCTAAGTTGGCTATTCAAAAGGGATAGACTCCAACTTTACAGCAGACATGACATTTTTTTGGGTAGCAAGGGTAAACTCAGCTTTTCTGACATCAGAATTGCCAACTTCGGACGTAGGTGTTTACCAAGCCCTTCTCTGTTTGATGGTCAGAATAAGGCCAATGGTCACAATACCTTGTGCCACTGCTTACCAGGAGGGCCACAGCCATTTTGCAGAGGGAGGTAATCCAACCGTTCAATTCTAGGCCAAGATCAACTCAAGGACTTGAACCAAGCACCTAGTCAAGTGTGAAATGCTTTCAGGTGCAAACATGGTAGTTCTTCCAATAGAGAACTAATACAACTTGGCCAAATCGATAGAACCAACAGGCCAATTCCAGGTTAACTTCAGTTTGCACTTGAGTTCCAGAAAGTTGGAGATCATTTTGGTCTCAATTATTAAGTTCTTAACCAAATTTCAAGTAGGTGGTATATGCCTCAATACACCCATTGCCAAGTAGGCGACTCAAGCATCCTACACTTCATGGATCACTTCCAACAATGCTGAACCAGCAGTTCACTAATTCCTAGCTGAAGGCTGGTAATGGCCTTGGGAAAACAGGTATCATGAAGCGGGCACATTTAAAAGAGTAAAGAAATAAAAACTGAAGCAATACTGATTATCAAAGTTATCCACCAAAAATTTAACAAGGAAAGCACAAACCTAGTAAGGCATATTTATTACCTTCAGTTCCTGTGCTGAAGGCTTAGGGGCATCTGGAGATGCAGCGACTTCAGGATCAGTAGACCTCTTCAATGAGACATTGGCTCTTCCATCAGTAATTGCTACTATCATGATTCGTCCAACATCACCACTTTTTTCAGCATTCAACCCCACCCTAACAGCCTAACGCATTTACATTGTTGAGTCACACAACTTGGATAGAAGAAAATCATATCCTTGTATGAAGAATAAACTGGGAGAAAGATAAGCTTCAGAATTACCGTGCTAAGACCATGAGCTAATGGGGAACCTCCACCACAAGGAAGCCTCTCAAGGCGCTTTCTTGCCATAGCAATAGAACGTGAAGGAGGAAGAAGCACATCAGCTGAATCACCTCGGAAAGGGATGATGGCAACCTATCATACAGCTTAAGCATCAAGATGGATGCAGATGGAATGAGATAACAACAACCACACATGTGGACCAGGATCTAGAACCAGAAGCACACATATCACTATGCCATGCACCAAAACTGAATATTAACTAGGATCTAATTGGAACTTGGTCTCACATATTCCAGCTAATGCAGAGACACTCTACTGAGGTAAAACAAGAAGGAAACATAACTAGGCAACCGAAAGTTGTGTAAGCTACTATTGATTCACATGTTTGGATCCAATAAGAGTAGTTCATGCATCCACCTCCACTGAGAAATTAAACTACTTGAATTAAAGGATCATACACATGAAATGCTAATAGAAGCAGGAACATAATTAATACGTAGATAGTTGGAGAATATAAATATTTGAGCTGCTTGAATTAAACTTGACCTCCCAATGTTTTAAGCTGGGTTCAAACTCAATCCATCAATTATCAAGGCAAAAACAACCAGCTCAGAACTTGTCTATCGATAAGCCAAAGCTAGAAAAGCCCAGCTAGACTGCAGAGCGGAAAGGGAGGATATGAACATATAATACATTTTATGTCTATCATAGCAGGGTAATGTTGATATAGGGGGTTTCTTCATTGCCTGCCGTCCATAGTGTCAAGCTTGGAGATCTTATTGCCAAGCTTAGGTCAAAACACCCATGCTCAGGCCAAGCTCCACTGATGTGCAATCCTTGAAAAACATTGGATATCAATTACCGTAATACTTCGCTGAAAAAAACTACGACAAACTATTCAATTGATTAATGTTCAAGGTCTAGCAACAAATACTACCTGATCTCTGCTTGTATAGCTCTCAGCAAGCAATTTTAGCGCTGCACCTTTTGCATTTTGCATACGATTTAATGCCATACTCCCACTAGCATCAACTACAAATATAACCTGCCAAGATGGGAACACCACAGGACAGTTAATCTCAATGAAGGCCCTTCTGTACTTGTCAACACTAGCATGCACAATATCATAATTCCAGATTTTAATGATTCTAAAACATTGTGAGAATTAAGGAGCAAAGTTCAAAAACAAATAAAAAGTTCTCTTGAGACTGATTGACAATGTGTATCTGAGGACATCGGGTCATTCAGAAACCAGAGAAGCAATATTGCACTGGAAATCATTAATTCTAAACGACACATTTGTTTTTCAGAGTCAAAGTAAATCAAGAAACGGAAAATACAAGCAGCAATCCAAAAGTCAACATACCAATGCTCCAGCTTTTCTAGCCATTCTTTTAGCTCGCATGTCGGATTTCTCCACAAACACCCTCTTATTCTCTTCAACGCTCTTCTGCCTCCGCAGCTTCTGATAAGGTGCAGCAGCCCTAAGGGTTGCATCAACAGCTAATCTCCTCACGGGTCCCTGTTCGAGGCATGGCCAACAAAAATTATGAGCCCTAGGAAAGTCAAGCTCTTAACACATCAGAACAGCAAAGCCTTATTTATTGGGTCAGTGAGGAGTGGTTTTCTTTTGGGAGATCTCAAAAACATACTTAAGGAATCAGAGAAAATCAAAGCAAACTTAAAATTTTCATATTGTTAAAAGGATACCCAAATTTGGCACCATTAACAAAGAACAAACTGTGAAATTTTCCAGAAGCTATCACTGCAGAAAACGAGAGGAGAGGAAGAGAACAGAGCTGAAAGAAAACCGCACGTCTCACCAGCCAGAGGCGTGGTTCATTCAATTAATAAAAAAGGGTTGACACCCTAAGACTCAGTCTTTACAAGAATATCCTTAAGTAAAACAGTATTTACAGCATACAACATAACTTATTAGAACCGGATCTGTAAAGGATCTAGATCCAATAACTTACAAATCATCATTCTTAACACAAACATTTGCCCATTAGCCTTTGGTCATCACTAACTCAAGCTTGGGTTAACATGATAAGAAGACTAAAATACCCTTAATAAAGGCAAATTACAAATTCACTAGTTTGTCGTTAATTTTCTTAACTATATCCAGAACATTACTACATGATTAATTATATCCAATTTTTTCACTAACATTTAAAGCAATTATGTGTAATGTCAGTTCTTAAAAAAATGTAATTGCATTAATAAAATTGGACATATTTTCATGTCATTTTTAGAGGGTAAAACAAACATGTTTTACTGCTTTAGCAGTTAAAGTTCCAAATATAATCTTATGAATCTTTTCTATTAACCATAGAAAAACTAAGATATGTTCTTAACAACATGAAAAAGTTAGGAGTACTTTTTATGATTAACAATTCTTCTTTAGATGCGTTTTTGAAACTTTCCTGTTCTTTTTCTGGCCAACAAAGTTGCAGATATTTCCATTACTTAAATGTACAAGATGAATGTGGGTGCAAGTTCCTCTGTCATTTCTGGCTTGTACAAAGATATTCGCCATAGTTCCATGGGGAATGAAGATAAAAAGACACTATTAAGTACATTATTGCATTTGGACATAAATTTAAATTGTTAGATCATCCTAAATTCCATCAATTTCATATAATAAGCCACAAATATCTCCAACCAATTCCTTTTCCAGAACAAAAAGCAAAATGAAGCAAATTAAAAATGTTGTATGTAAGCAGCACAAACCTTTGGAAGCATTGGCTTAATGTAGCGACCTCTGTCTTCAGAAAATATTACATTCTTTGCTCTTCCAGCTCTTCCACGCCGTCTTTGAGCTTGTTGAGCAAAAAAGAGGAGCTTTTCATCTACCAGACCTCCTTCAGCATCAAAAATAAATTCATCAGGTATTTGTTCTTCCTGCTGCTCATTTTCTTGGTCATCATCCTCCTACAGATAAAAATTGAATAAAAAAAACGTACATAAGCACACTGTAATGTATACTTCTGTACTTCGGAGCAAATAGGTCTATTTCCTACAAGTCAAAGCTGGGCACAGAAAAGAAATTAAATTAGCGTGCCTCTTCTCAGATAAAAAGAATTTACCTCTTGGTCTTCCTCTTCATCTTGGTCTTCTGAAGAATCTTGATTTTGTGGAGGAGGTGGTGGGGGAGGAGGTGGGGGTTGGTTTTGCTGATCATTTGGGCTTTCACTGATGATGGAACGAGGTAAAATAACCAGCTCAACCTGTGGGTCAATATTCAAGAAACATATGAACTTGGAAATAGAGAAGGATGTAACAAGCACATTCTTTTTTAGAAATAGCTTTTCCAGCCATAATAACTTCCACACTTTACAACCCAAGAAGAAAGAGAGCCATTCTGCTTGTAGTGATTTACACACAAGAAGCTAATGATGGGCATTGAAGTGTCGAAAGTGGAATGACAGTCAATACTTTTTGTAATAGAAGGAAACAAACAGCTCAAGTCTACAAGTATGGACATAAATAGCATAAAAACTATCCCACACGTAACTCAAAACCACAGAAATACTAATGTACACAAAACAAACATAAACAGAACTGGTAAAAGAATATACTTAGAAACCAAACAGAGAAAGTGAATAAGCACGTATATAAAGTATACAAGATATCTACAGAAGCGAATTAACTCAACAAGCTCAGTAAATACCAAAGCCCAAGGGGAACATTCTCCAAAACCATAACTACAAGCATTATAAGAAAGAAAGCTATTCCTGCACAAAACATACAAGGAGAAGAGAAGTTACTAGAAGACCTATTGGACTCGCAATTTGAGAGTTGAGGCACATAAAATTGCTGGGCTGCCTTAATTGCTAAGGGAACCAGTAAATGCATCCATCGAGTTTGTTGTACACATGGAGTAGGGGTTATGAACATGTAAGCTGGCCTCTTTCAGCCAAGGGCCTCTTGGCAATTAAGAATGAGAATATGTTCACACCATGCAGCATGAATGAGCCAATCTGAGCTCAATCAGTACAGTAGAATATACACCAAAAATATGTGTCTCATTTTCTAAAACAAGTGTCTTTTTCTAGAGTGAATTTGTAAAATTTAATAATATACTTCCACTATAATATTAAAATATAGATAATGTAACATATCTGCATATAGTAAAAATATTTAAAATATATCTAAGATACATAATATGGTGTATATATATGTGTATGTTTGTGTGCTCGCCAGCACATGTTCATGCACGTGAGCATATCTGCATCCTTGCAATTGTGTATATGTATAAAAATAGGTAATATGTATGTATAAGTTTACAAATCTCAATATACGTATCTTGTAAATTGGCAAGCCTGTACAAGATTTGCCTGTTGAGCCTATTTGATGATCACCAAGAAGCACTTCTGCAAGCCTAGCCAAACCAAACAGCGAACCACTTGGCTCAACATTCACCAAGTATGCAGAGAATCTTATCAGTATAAATATGTAAGTAGTCACAAAAAATACAAAAAAAAAATGCAATAAATAAGTCAGCTGTTTAAAAATTTGAAAAAACACCATTTTTGAAAATAATGTAAAACGAAAAAAATGCTTTTTTTTTCCTTTTATTCATTATTTTCAAGTTTTTTTAATGCCAAACTGTTTCTTTTCATTTCCTATCTTTTATTTGTTGCAAATCTGCTTATTTTTGTGATGTTTGTAATATTAGTTTCTCACTTATTTTTTATAGTTTTTTAGCTTTTTTATTTATTAAAAATTTACCATTGCCGTATTATACCCGAGAAAAACCTCGATGTTTAAAATGCTGTCACTATGCCAGAATCTTATCAGTATAAATATGTAACCATGAAATATCCATAGGAAACCTACAACCATTGGACACCTGCATCAGCTAAAGGAAGGAAAAGCTGAGATGCGTAGGAACTTGAGTGAGAAACTCACGCTTTAAGCCAAGTGTCATGGACTATACCATAGTTAACAAACAGTGACTTTTCTCACACAAGAATTAAGTATTTCCATATAACCTGCATGCAGACCCAAGTCTGGGGAAAGTCAAGTCCCAGTATCTAAAATGTCTACCATACTTCAACAAAATTTCATGAATCTATACTGAAAATTCCATGTCAACTCATCTTGAAATAGTCTTTATATAACAACAATATGTTATGGTATCAAGGATGTAATGTGAACAATTTCATGGAACCATATTTCACTAAAAGATACTTAACTGCCTTCTTGAGGTCATCCACATTGACCTTTTCACGTCCCTCTAAAGCTGCCAAACACTTTGCAACTCGGGCTGCAAAGATTTCAGGTCTGTGCCCCTGGAATGAAAGAACATATTTCTCAGTTGAGTTGTTTGAGACACACATCATTATCAAAGAAAAACGCAAGTTGAGACAGTATGCATGTGCAATTGCCAAGCAGCAGGAGTAATACATAGACAAAGGGGGCCACATGCTTCAACAGAAAAAGTAGACAACATCCTTCAAAAGAAAAAGACAAAGGAATTATGCATAAACTGGGACAATGTAAACACATATTCATGCTTGATACACAGTTACAGACATGTCCTTCTGGAAGAAAAATGTTGCCCATTCTACGTCAAGAATTACACACCAGCCAGCTAATTATATCTGCATCTGTCACACGCTTCTCACTCATGAAACCTCCGGCTAGGATCCGAATGTATTGTGTTAGGTGCAACCCTGAGCCCAATTCAGGCTTAGCTGGACTTGGACCATCAAACCAAATTTTGGATCAGGACATTTGTATCCATATATTTTGTTGGACCTACTTTCATCTTGGGGAGAAAAAGAACAATTTATGCTTTTTCTACCACGTAGATAAAAGCATGTCTGCACTTCCCACCTCTTAATTTCAGATGCAAAATTTGGACTTCAAAACTTACATCACTGAATTTTATTCAAATCAGCATCTGCATGCAAATTCATTATTCACATTCTAATACTACAGATAAACTATGAGAAGTCCAATAAGAGATCTACTTGCTCCTCTAGTATGTAGTATTTGCAGTTTTGCACATATATGATGCATTCATCCAACATTTACAATTGATCACCAACTTTTGCCTGGAAGAATATCCAATTTTCTGCTATTTCATGTTAATTTTGTCTAAAGTTACAAATAAATTTTAGAAGTTTTACAGTATAACATCATTGTCTCATTCCTTCTCTTTGTTCAAAAGTTTCAACCGTTGGAAATCCATGTATATATATCAGTGTATATTTTATTATGTATGTGTCTATACAAAACTGTATAACGCATATGTAATATTGTATATATACGTATAATAATGTGCACGTGTGCAACATATATATATATATATATATATATATATATATATATATATATATATATATGTATATACATATATATATATATATGTATATATAAATATTGGTTATTTTTATTATCAGTCTCTTCGAGTTTGGTCTTTGACCAAATTTTGACTATGGACTACTCCAATTGCTCTATTTTGAGCCGTTGGAGCTGGTCCAATAGCTAGCCTTGGCCTCTTTGTTTTGTGTTTTACAAGGGATTTCTCCTTCGTTGTATTTGTTCCTTGATGGATTGTTATTAATTTTCTTCTTAAGAATATTCATGGTTTATGTGCCTTAGTGCATTTTTCATGTTAAGAGTGATTTCTCTTGAACTTTATCATTGTGAGCTGTTTTTTTGAAGAGATTATCCCTGTTACTTGGACTTGATTTATAAGATTGGTGGAGGCTTTTACATCAATGGCTCTTACATTATATATGGAAACCCATGCAGACAAGGAACATAATCGCGGTTGAAGAGTTTATTTTATACTTACTTCATAGCCTTATTTGTCCAAATGATTATCACAAATATCGTACTTGGGAAAATCTCGGCAAGATTTTTCTTAGCATATTTTGGTGAGGTTGTTCTTCTTGGATAAATCTTAGGAAAATCTCAAAAAATTTTAAAAATAAAAATCATGCAAAACCTTGAAACTTCAAAAATATTAAAATCACGGGAAAAAAATTGAGAAAAATGGCAGAGATTTTCATTTTTGGCGAGATTTTCCGAATCTCGTGATTTTTCCTATTTTTTTCGTTTTATTTGATTTTCTTGTAAATATAAAAAAAAAATTTGAAAATCTCCCAATATCTGTGACACTGGAACTTCGAATGCCCTTTTCAAGCTTTTTAATCATACACCATTATTATAGTGTTTTCTTTTAGGGTCATTTTACTTGAAATTTTATGTTGACCCTTTGCTAGAGCTTCATTCTGTTGCAATAAAGTTTTAGTAAACAGGAAAAAAGATGACATATCTCTCCTTGAAGCTTATCAAGGACAGATGAGAGTGAAACAAGGGACTGCTTTGGTCAGAGGAATACAGGGCAATAATAGTTCTGTACTAAGTGTTCTTCACAGATCCATTTGTCTTTGAACATTTTTGGTGCACTTGAGGTATGATAGTGTTGCATAAAAAGTTAAAAACTTAAGGGAATTATAAAACAACAGTTATGAGGATTGACTCAGATTCAATTTTTATTTTTTTTTGGTTAAGGTTAACTTTTTTGACATTCCTCTTATTTTTTGGATCCGACCTGACTTTGGGGTAAAAGTAAAAATTTGGTTACCTGAATCCATTGAGGAGTTTTCAAGGGTCAGATTATGTTGGATGGGATCGTTTTTCCTTGGCTCCGCGCATGCTAAAAGCTGTTGGGTACAGAATATTGGATTTGGATGGAGATCGTCCATCCATTTCCTCATTTTTTTTTGAGAGTCTGAGACATCAACTGAGTTCAAAGTTCAAACCAGTCCTTCAGACGTCAACCGTTCCTCTTCATGGCATGTCGCTAGAAACCATCAGAAGGAAGATTGAGTATTATCTCTTTCCTCAGTATCCTATGGTGTCCTCTCTCTCTCTCTCTAATATATATATATATATATATATATATATATATATATATATATATATATATATATATATATATATATATATATATATATATATATATATTATGGGCAGAACCTGTCAGTTGAAATTCTGGTCGTGTAAACTGAATGCTGGACAGTGGTAGATATTGTTTGGTTGCAAGTTCAGTCTAGTGAAATATAACTGAAGCATTATAAAGATGGATAAGAAAAAAGAAATGATGCAGATATTGGAAATAAAATATGATGCATAAATTAAGCTCATCATCTGAGTATATGAATGTTGTGCTGAAAGGATTTAGTTGTCAGGAATATGTTGGTGGATGAAAAAGACGTGAAGAGGATGACAAAGACTGTACAACACCACTCAGTGCATGGGACACGAGTAATTCCAGAATAACGTTTTTGGGGATAGGGAGCTAAGGGATCAAGTGTTGCTTTTAACGATAGATAAATTTGATGAAGCAAAAGAAACTTGACAATATTTAAAGAAAATGCATGTCAACCAATTGGACTTGAAGATATTGATTGCATCGAGATAAGAGAACTAAGGCAAGCAGATGAATCTATCTAGCCTTTTGTGCAAAAAATTTGAAGCTGTCAGTGTTAGATTATGTATGAGTACATTTATGTATATATGTATATATGTATCACCTCATATATTACATATCCAGTATATATATATATATATATATATATATATATATAGATATATATATCATACATAGGTACATAGGTCTACATGTATTTGTTTTCTTCTTTATTGTTCTTTGTTCTTTACTCCTTTTGTGTTTTCTTTTCTTTCTCAGCTGTTTGTATTCTAGTAGTTGGAACCATCCCACCCAACAGGCAACAGCCAGTCTGTGTGTTGGATTGTGTTTTTTTGCGGTTGAAGGGACAGAGCTCTTATTTAATGAGGCAAAGATCTTGTTTTCAGTCAGAATATCTGTTTATGATGCAAACTAATAAAAAGTGTAGAAAACATAAAGGATTTGTAGAGGTGTAGGAACCTTGAAGCTGAAGCAAAAAAGCAACAAGCTATTGATTTACTGATAACTATGAGGACTGATGTAGAAAGTGTTTGCAGTAGCATTTCACATAGCTCTACCCTACCATTCATACACTCAAAAAAATATTTATTTTTTTGGGTGCAAACACAAAAAAAGAATTGAGTTATGGGCTTCCAGTAAACACATAAAGTAAAATAGGGATAAAGTTATGATTTTATGAAAAATTGACAGCTTTCTTCAGTTCCTAATACTAGTTAACCCAAGAGGCAGACTTGTTATGGTCACAGACACAAATGTCTGTAATATTTGAAAATATTATTTTTTATTTTCATAACAGCATAAACGTTTTTTAAAAGGGAAAATCTAGTGATATGATCAAAATATTGTTCAAAAGTATTTCTTGTGAGTTGTGATAAACCACAATATCTTCCATTTTCTTATATAAAATCTTTTTCAATCTGTTCTTCAGAGTATTTGCAAAAGCTATTCAGAATTTTAACGATACATTTTTAAGAAAATTAGTAGAGAAGAACTTATTTAATAATTTTTTGTTCTCATTTTTTTTATATAATTTTTGAATTCTCAAGGTTTTCCTGAAAAACAACTTTGCAGAAAAAAAAATACCTGACACGAACCTTGCCAGCAAAACCCAAAAACTTTATATTTTTTTTATTATTGTCATGGTTAAGGGAAAGATACGTTCTGAAAATCCACTTTGACAAGGACAACTGAAATTTGATGAAAAAGAGGACTTTGAAGACAATTCATTCCTTTAATGGTACTGAGGGAGTCAGATGGAAAGAGAGAAGGCTCTTGTGCGTTCCAATTTCGGTTCAAGCAGGTGCTTCCCACCATTCAGAGTGGGAACTGGTTGACCTGGACTTGACCTGCTTTTGCATATTTTAAGTAGCACCCTCACCCAAATGTGGCTCCATCATTATGCCTAGGCAACATAGGTATGGACTAAAAGTCCAAAGTGATACAGGTCTAGGTTATTCACCTGTCAATCCAATATGAAGGTAGAACAAATGTATGAAAAATATAATAGTGAAAGTTTTTCAAATAACAGAGGTTTCAAAACGAACCTGACAACCACCTCTTAGAGCCTCGATAACGAGATACTTCATTTGGTCCCGACTGACGGTCACATCTTTTAAATACTCTCTGGCCAGAATTATCTGTTCTGCAAGAAATCATGTGGAGAATAAGCCTTAGAGCAGCAAATTTGCAAAATAAGAAGTTTACTTCCTTTTTTCAGAAATAAATTGAATACTACACATCATAAAAAAAACTTATCATAAAAAAAAGAGGAAAGATAAATCAGAATGTCAAGCAACCAAACAGCCTGCTGCTACGCATAACAAAATAGTATGCGGAATATCACGAGGACTTTCAAAAAGAACGGGTAACAGTTTTTCAGAAATTTCTCACAATACTGAAGAGAGCACGTTGCCAGTCATTGTGATCTAAAACTAAAGGAAAACAGGCAAATAAAAACATCAAAGTGAATAACATCCTCTGACGGTCTGACCTGCAAAATCAGACAATGTTGTAGCTCTCAGTGAAGGATTCGTGATGAGATATAGACAATTACTAACTTACTAGGAAAACTAATGACTTGAATATTTTTCTCTATATTTAACCTGAAGAGTCTGTTAATAACCAAATTTCTCAATGAATATAATCCAGTAACTTTGAATTTCCTTGCAAAGCAATCAAAGGTCATCCTTAATTTCAGAACATTGAAGGTTTAGCTAATGCAGGAATGAAGCTGCATATTAGTTATGTTTTTCAAGTTTACCAAGAAGCTCTTGGGTGACCTTATATACCTAAATAAATTTATCATGATTCATGCACTGCAGGATAAGTCCCTGGCTCCCTGCAAAATCAGAAACAAGACAACCTCATACATATAACCAAAATAACAAAAAGAATAGCAGGTCTCCATTATGTGATGTTGCTATTTGGTAATGAAAGAGCCAATCAAGAACTTGACCGACTTTGACCATATGTTGTCCTTGTCCATGGAGTCATGGACATTAATGCCAGCAATACAGTAACAAACAATTAAATTTATGAAAAGAAATGAACAGATATGGGTATAAGTAACAAGTTTTAACCTCTTTGGCTAGATCTTGCTAGACTTGTTTCTGTATTGTCTGAAGACTAAAGCTAAACTGACCTAATGTGATTGGGGTTCTAGAGTAACAAAAAATCAAAGGAACCCATGCAGGTGGTACAAATTGCATCAGGTGTAAATGCAATCATCTTAGGTAGCACAATTAGAAATTTAGAACCCAAAAACAAAGTGGTCTCATTCAGGCTGGTCAAACGTAACTGAAAATTTCAGACCTATATAGGTTCAAAATCACAGTCAACAACTGACATGGCAACTGATAAGTTTGACACATTCAAGAACAGAAAAAGTGAACATAAAAAAGTCAGTATTCTTATGGGTCATTTCTGGACATGGTTTATGTTCTTTTGATAAGGTTATGTCAACAAACACTATGCTTATAACAACTTATCAGAATCACAAACTTAAAGCAAAAACATGCCAAAATCTGGCACATTTTTTCATAATTCTGTTGTGACAGTTTAGCTGTTGTATCTGGTTTGAGATTCAGATGACATCGGCTCTAAAAGTATTCTATATTGGGTTTAAATGGGTTTGTTTCAAAGAAGTTCACATATTAACTCATTTGCATACAGAATGTTCAGAAAGTCCAAGTCAGTTCAGCCATAAATTTTACAGAATTCATTGGCTCAGATACTAAAACAGGTCTCAGAAATGTGTCCAGTATAAAACATATATAGATATGCATAAGCCTCGGGTTTGGGTCAGTGACCAGTACACTTACAAATTTTGCATGGTCAAAACAAGTTTAAGATTTAGAACCACCATGAACACAGGTCTGTCGATATCAAGTTAGTTGGACATCTATTTGGTTACGGTAGCAGAAGCATAGGTTTCAAAGGCCTTTTCAAATATATGTCATCACAGCACTCTATCATTCAACATAAGGGACAACCATACAAATATTAAAACATTTTCACCACGAAATTCACATATATGATAAATGACTGCTCAGAAAATGCCTTTTCTTGTCTCTTATTCTCCCTAAAAACAATTAGGAAATGGACAGACCATTCTTTCGTGTAATCTATCTTTGAAAAGAACTATATTTCCATTATCATTTATCAACTACTCCAGTAAAGGAGAAAAATAATTATCTCCAGATTTTACCTGTGTTTTTGCCAACTCTGTTTCTTCCTGAACCATTTGGAAGACACCCTCACTGGACTCCTGAAATTTGGTTGCTACATCGACAGCTGCAATACGATCATCAAAACTCATTGGAAGATCTGCACTGAAAAAGTAAAAAGGGAAAATTTTTTGTTAATTTGAGCAGCCAACATGGCACTTCAAATAGTGAATGATAAACAAATAATGCAAGATAAGACTATTAAGAGATTGACTGACAACTTTTGAGGAAATGACTGCAAACCTTAAATTGATTGCAATTCTGTCCAGTAAATGTTCTCGTACAGCACCTTCCTCTGGGTTGTAGGTAGCAATTAGAAGTGGTTTGCATGGATGGCGGAAACTTATACCTTCACGTTCCACAATATTAACTCCTTCTGTCAAAACATTCAACAGCAAATTGCTAATCCCCTCATCCAATAGATTGATCTCATCAACATATAGGACACCTCTGTGAGCTTCAGCGAGTAGTCCTGGCTGGAAAACAGTCGTTCCTGTCTTAACAGATTCTTCAACATCAACAGAACCAATAAGTCTGTCTTCTGTTACACCCAGCGGGATCTAGGAAAACATACTTTCAGTCAGGTATTCAGAAAAATAGGAAGTAAAAAAAAAAAAGTTTCTGTTCAGCTGCTACCTGAATGAAAGGAGATCTAACTACTTGAGTTTTAACGTTGCCATCAGCATCATACTGTAGTCTGCTGGCTAAACCATCTTCCCACCTAGAGAATGCAAATGTTATGACAAAAAAGAAGAAAAGCTAAGTCCCTAGGTTCATCAACCACACAGGTATTTTTTTTTCCTTTTCAATTTTTTTGACAAGATTTAAAGCAATAAGGATTAAACATCGAACACTTCGTGGTCATGTTCAAGCACTTTACAGTTTACACTACAGTCTGCTACGACTGTAACCAGAAAATCATAGCACGATAAATGCACTTTCAGAGATCTTGATATGTATAGTATGATTTCTTTTTATCACCATCTTCGCATTTAAGTGTGTTGGGCCTTGCGTTGATGCCCATGCGTCCGACCAACGGAGCTAACAGGACTAGGTGAAAGAGGAAGGCTGATGTCATTGGCATATAATTGGCATCTAGAGATCAATTCCTGTGCAGTCATGTAATGAGCGTGTCATTGGCATTTTCAAGAGGGCGAACCAACTTTCAGACAAAAATGTGTGGTTCGCGTGATGTTCCAGCATGTAAACTGCCCGTTAGGCCAAATGCAGAAGTGAACCGAACATAACAAACAGTAACTATTACACGAAAAGGTATGTCTCTCAGTAAATTCCACAGGTACCGTGTATGCCTTAACGACGACTGCTGACAAGAGTTCCAATGTCACCGAATTCGAGGCTTCTTGCTACCAGAGTCCGGGATCAAATTTTCATATTGATAATAACGGCTTCGAAATTACAATTACAGTATTTAATAAATGTATGGGACGGTAATATTCCTATGCAGCTCAACTCCGAACGCCAGCCAGCATTAAAAGTTAGAGGAACTTGAGCAGAACTATGTGATAGCAGCTCAAGTTACAAAGCTTACTCTTCAGGGCACAGTGGGTCCGCGTTGGATATGGAACCGACGACCACCTCGATGGGAGGGAGTATGGCATGCAACCCTCTGGCCATCACCGTCTTCGCCGTCCCTCGCTTCCCGGAGATTGCAATTCCGCCGATCTCGCGATCGATAGCACCAAGCAGCAAAGCGGTCTTTATCGCATCCTGCGGGCGATCATTGACGGAAGGAAAACATCCATCAGCTCACATATAGAGAAACTGCACACCAGAGGAGGCAGGGAAAGAAGAGTAAAGAGAGAAGCGAGCACCTGGCCGACGACGGCGGCGAGAGGAAAGAATTGGCGGCCATAAAGAGTGGCATCGAGGCCCTCGTTCGGTGGCAAGGCCGCTCCATTGGGAGACGTTTGGACAGTGGACTCGGCGGAGACGGCGCGAATGCGGGACGACCGAGCACCCCATCTGAGAGGCCTGGACGGAGGGAGGATGGGGGCATTGGTGCCGCGGAGGAAGGCAGAGGTGGACGAGGACGAAGGACTCTGGTGGTGGCGGTGGTGCTGAAGGAAGCGACTGAGGGAGAGGGCGGACGGAGCGGAAGCCATGCTCCTGCTGTCAGAGAGAAGCGGGTTCGCTTTCTCTTCTTTTTCTTATCCCTTCCAGGACACGCGCTTGCCGTCAGCATTCTCCATATTCATGCGCGCGAGCACGCACACGTTATAGCTACAATTTTCGTTTTAGTGCCCATACTTTACTAAAAATACAGAATTACTATTATTTTTTTATCTTATTTTTTAAAAAAGAAATGGTTAATGCAATCGATGAGATTGTGTGGCGCGTTGTAGCTACCTCTTTAGTTTAGATTCCTGTAAAGTGCTATCTTAATGATATTAATGAATAATGTTCTTCCTGATATTAATATCTTAATGATATTAATGAATAATGTTGTTCGGATATCATTAAGAAAACTTTCTTTTTTTGAAATTCATAAAGTTTTTTTCACCCAACTGGGCCGATGAATTTCTACTGCACAGGTGGATGCAAAATGTACGCTTGATGACGAAAATATGATGTTTACAGTAATTTCTTAAACGCTAGAAAGCTACTGCCGTTAAATAATACGAAAATGTTTTTTTTTTAAAGTTTAGCTACTGCGACGTTGATGTTTACAGTAATTTCTCAAAATCTAGAAATTTACCGCCGTTAAATAATACAAAAATGTTTTTTGTAAAAAGTTTAGCTACAACATTGGAAAGACTTATCTATGGCAGCAACGCGGTAAATGCCAGTCCATTTAAAGTAAGGGACAAAAACCAAACTCTTGGCAACTTAATTATTAAAATGTTTTTTAACAATCAAAGCTTATAGATGTGATTTGTTTAGCGAAAAGAATAGTTTTCTTAAATAATACTTTAATTATAAAAAAATGAACTGTTCGTATAACATTAAAATCTTGATAATAAAAAAAAAACACTCTTTACCAAATAACTTGATTAAAACATAATTTATATTAAACTAATGTTCATAAACACATTATGAGATTCATATTTTTTTTTACAATATTTTTTAACATAAATTTAAAAACGTTTGATTTTCATTCCTTACCCAGGTGCTCTGATTTTTACCAATATTATACGCACACTCAAATTAAAAGCAAGCAAATCGTAATTAGTTGAGTACTTGGCATTTAGGACCCTTGCCCCCAACTCCATTGCTATTTGCTTATTAGTAAAAACTAATCAAAATTTGAGACTTGATTGGCATCATTGACTGGCTTGCGAACGGATTGAATTCGGTTTTTAATTAATTTTTTAAACATTTTAATATGACTTTTATTCATTTTTTTCAAAAAACTAATGGCAATTCACAAAACGATACTGGTACCAATGCAAATCAAACATAGCAAGAGAGCCGCTTCATGATACACACATAAAACAGCAAGAAATTGCTTTATTTATTACTAATGCATACTCTTAATTTTTTTTCTTTCTGAAGCACATATTATTTTGCTATATCAGACCTAACAGCTCATCAAAGGATGCCAACAAGGCATCCCATTTTATTCTATATAATAAGAAAAAGAGTGCTTCATCAGCTCGTTCTTCCGCCACAGAATCTTCACGCCTTTGGTACAGTGAAAGCTGAGAAACCAAAAATGCAAAAACTGTAAGGCATATAAACCATTAATATATATTTGCATTATAAACGACTGACTTTTTTCTCACATTTTATATGCATTTTTTCAAAAAATGTTTTTTTGAGACTGATTTGCACGGACCAAGTTCAAATCTCGGTGCATTTCTTTTTAGTAGTATACTTGAGCAAATTAAGATTTTCACACCCACTAAGAAATTCATGTTCGTGGATTGCCCGAGTAGTTAAACTTATAAAATTTTTGGCAACATTTCGAGACTATTTCATACTAGTGCATCATAAATAGGTGAAGAGAGTGGTTGATTCTTACAGCCGCATCTGGTGCCGGAAGGGATGGGCTTGCCGCACCTACTGGCGACGTCGACCACCTTCTGCATGCTGATCATTCTTTCGATTTCAGGGGTGATGCGGCCGCAGACGCAGACGAGGTCGGCGCCCCTGACCGCATTGCAGCAGTCCTCGGAAGGAGGCGCCGGCGGCAGCTCCCTGGCCACAAATGGCCTGCACCGGGCTCCCAGCGTTGCCAGGTCTTGGTCACTACAGCTTTGCCCATTCACCAGCACCAGTCCGGCCAGCAACAGGCCTAACACTGCCATGCCCACTCCGGAGAATGCCATCTCTCTCACTCTCTCTTTACCTCGCTCCTTTCCCTTCCCTTGCTACACTGTAGCCGTGTGCATGAGAGCAAGGGATCAGACATTGCATTATATAGAACGGAGCTCAAGTAATAGCCCTTCAGGACTTCATTAAATTACATGTGGAGGAACACGAGCCACTTGGGATTCAAATCACATTGTCCGATCAAATTTGTGGGGATATAATCCTATTGGATTTGGGATTTGGATCTGATGTTACCATGTGCCAACATTCATTGATCGGATATTGGCCTAGCACGTTTGGCAAATGTAATCGGTTTCATGAATATGACCTAAAGATTGAAAAAGACTCATGTAACACTTTAAAATTTAAAAAGTATTACTATGTATCTGCTTCAAAATAGAACAATCATAAACTTTTTTATTTGCTAAACAGGTCCATTTTGTGAGTTTTTGCTCCAGGCCAGCATTTTTTAATAGTTAGAACTACACCCAGATAATTAATTAATCGAGAATCAACACCAATATTGAGGAGCCGGGTCCTAGTTAAGATCAATTTGGATCCAATGGATCGATTTGTCTTGGTAACACTTCAAACAAATAAAATTTCATCAGACCAAACAAATATAGTACAGAATCCTCATTTCAGATTGAAACTGGATACGGTTCCTGCATGAACCAGATCCAAAATTCTTCAACAACAACGGCAGCATATTTGGCAAGATTCGGGTTCAATAAAGACAGCCCACGTATCAAATCTGTTCGCCACTAAATGGAGCTTGGAAGCTTTGATTTTGCAAGTGGGATACCGTATTCAAATCCCATATGTTGACAACACCCTTACAGAAATTTGACAAATTTTTAATAAAGGAAAGAGTATTTTGCTATTTTCGTTTACCTTTCCAATAGGGATTTTGCATTTTAATAGACGAGGCCGACGCTGCGAGCACGAGTCAACCTACACAAGGACCTTCCCCAATTGTAGACAAACCAAATGCAATAATGGAGCACGCCAGTTGACACACGATTTGAATAAGTGCTGAATCTGATCTTCCAGAAGGCCCTATAAGTCAGCCTCATGGTTTTCCCCTTTCTTTCGTCTCAAAAATTAGAAAACAAAGGAAAACTAAATTCCCAATAATGACTTCTCCAGTCCTCCCTCCTCTCTCTCCTTCCCTTCATTTTCCAACAAACAAACAACGGCAAAATATCATTTTTTAAGAAAAGGAGTACGAACGGAGAGATGACGTGCTTGATAATGACAATTTGGAACGCGGGCACGCGCATGCGTCTAATTTATAAGGACGAATTCAACATAAGACGGATGGATGGACCTTGGAAGAAGGTATATAGAAGCAGTTGTGGAATTATTTTTTAATCACAATAATGCGAACGAGGGTCTGGTGAAGGATGCTGCCAATGTCTTAGGCCGACCCCACACTTTGATTTGCAACGCTGTAGCTAGTTCAAAGAGATCGTCCAGCGAAGAAGAGGAAAGACATAGGAATATTGCTTCAAGCCTACGAACCCAGCCACGTTGCCACAAGGGGTGTAGTATAATCTGAAGGTTGTGCAGAGGATGCTTCCTCAATTTGGTTTTTGTAAGTGTTATTTTGATGAGCTGTAAACTATGAAATATGTGTCCCTCGAATTGAAAGGTGCCTTACACGACCACTTAAGTCTCAAATCAACTTTAAAGCCTAGAAATAAAAAAAAAAAAAAAAAGAGGATGGTTTCACAAATACTTGCCCGTTTTTATACTTTTCCATTTTTTCAAGTTGCAAAATTGTATGAATTCAAGTGGACCCCTTTAGGTCCATTGCAATTTCTTGTACCTTAATTATATATAGACATTTTTTTATTTGGATATTTGAAATTCGGTCCAAATCCAGTTTTGGGTAACCGTCGAATCTGTTCGAAGTGACGATTCTGATTTTTACTAATCAATTCCAATAGATTTTGGTCATGACACTCGTTCCTATATAGAAAGACTTCAATGTTAATGACAAAGAAAAACATATTACTGATTATTTGTGTAAAAGAAACTATTTTGTGTATATATTATTAAGGAACAAAGTCCTTTAAAGGTGGGCATTGTCTCGTGATTTTCCTTTTTTTTTAGCCCCTCTTTTGGGTTGCATGGATTCAATTTTCTTTTTTTTTTTCATGTATTTTGGTTTTAACCGGCCGACCACCCTCCCTAGCTAGCTAGTCCATTCGAGGGGCAACGACTAACGGAAAGTTCCAAAACGTCGAGCCGGCACCCTTGAAGCCTCCGCGTCAGGACCTCTCACTCGGGTAAACAGGAATTTACCAGTACGCCGGTACGGTGGTACCGGTACGGTGGTACCGGTACAGCTTCAGTTGCAAAAAGGAGCTTGGAAGCTTTGATTTTGGTAGTTGAGCTAACTCGACGTTACTGTAATGAAGTATTTGTTTCAGTGCTCCATGAAAGCCGTCCCAATGTGGAAGATGACTCGAAACAACCACATACCATTAATTGAAAAGAGAATTAATTTTCAACTGACGTCTGTTTCATTGTTATCGTAGCTAGCCCTGGGTTTCAAGCAAAAGATTAATGCAACCAGGAGCATGGTGCAATTGGGCGGGAAGGCGACTCACACTCAAGAGATTGGAGGTACAAATTCCATTGTCGCTGTCACACTTTGGTGTCTTACTTCTCGAGCCACGAAAGATAGCAAACATGACACCCAGTTGAAGGATATACCATATGTCAATCTAGATCCCGAGGTAAGCCAAAACCTTGGAGGCATACTGATCTAGAGGTAAGCCAAAACCTTGGAGGCATACTGATAAAGGTGGTTTCTCTTAAGTAAGTTGGTGCCGATCTCATCCATGCCCATAACCAAAATCTGATCCAGTCGGCAAACCCAAGTCTCACTTGGACATTGGAGTTCAATTTTATCATCAAACATTGCCCACCTGATAAATTCAGTCGGATATTTGCTCCAGACCCGAACTACTTGACATGCCTACCTAAACTTTTTTATTTGCTCTCTTTTCTTTCCAATGATCTTTGTTCAGTTGATTGGACCACTCCTGCCTTAGACATGGTTGGGGTAGTGCCCATTCTACCAGATCCAGATTGGATTACTCAGGCTTGTTAAACAAATCCAAATCCAATTATTGTTCAGATCAATTATCCATTATAGGATTCTTTGAGCAAATTGGATGGGTTTCTGCTCTCAACAGTCACAATCCACACCAGATTACACGCAAGAAACTTCCAAATTAAAACAGCTTACTTTGTATGTTTCATCACATATAGCCAGGTTTGCGAAAATTTGAAGTTTCAAAGGTTAACAAACGTGAATGCAGGTGGAGACCTGATGGCACTAACAAAGAGTACACCAACTCACCATACAAGAGGACAAAAATTTTGCTTTCTCTTATTGCATTGAGAAAGGAAACGTAACGCATAAGTATCATGAGATCGCATTAATTAAGTGCTCTCAACTTCATCGCATTTATTGTCGTCAATACATTATGGCGATGCGTCAACAAGTGAACTAGAGCCGGAAATACAAACCAAGTGCAGAAAAAATCAATTCAAAACTCCACAGATGCTGCTTTTCTTGAAAGTTGATGAAAAAAAGAAAATGTGAATGCTTTATGTGCTCTTCCAATTTTGATCGGAGTTTCAGTCATGTTAAAAAGCTGGTGTTTTTTTTTTTTCACTTTTTTAAGATAACGATAAAAAATTTCAAAATCAAGGGACATAACGTAGCTGGTAAGCTAAAAATATGTAAAGAAACAGGTATCTAGTTCAATTTTCATGGGCTCTACAGCTCAACATTTTAAATGAGAGGTACAAATACCTTAAGGATACACCCCTGCTATGACCGATGCGTTCGTTGCATTCAATTTTTTTTTAACGTAAATGAATTTGGAAATCTTCTAGAACTCGATACTTATTGGATTTCTTAGAGAAGCCTGATTGGGATGTGATTGCTGATGGCGTTCGGAATTTCTTAAACAATTTTACTCAAAGAGGATCCAGATTTGGACCGGATGTTGGTTGATGTTCAAAAATTTGACATGGCTATGATTTTTGTACTGCGTTCAACTGGGATCGTGTGGTCGCCAAAGCCGGATTTGACTTGTTCTCGAATATCCACTTGCATTTGAATCCAAATCCAGGCGAATTCGCAATATACAGAAGCTGAACTTTTGAGCTAGTTGGATCTTGACTCAATTCTAGCAGCTTCACATGTGAACCTGATCCAAATCCAATTATGTTAGATCTGATTATATTGGACTTGGCAATGCCGAGACCTGATCTATCTGCATGCTGTGTGTAGTTAGTTGGATTCAGATTTTGGCTACAACTCAGAACTGTAATGGCCAAACCCTTTTTCTCGGACCCATACCCATTGTATCGGAGTTTTGCTTCCCTGCCAGCTATTTTTAATAAGTGAAACTACATCCTGATTAATCAAACCCAAATTCAGTTGAATAAAAGAAAGAACTAAAATTCTTATTATGTTTTATTTATTATTTTTTTAAAATACAAATAAGATCCAGCCTCAGTAGTAGGCCATTGGGTCCGCATGCAAGAATCAAGCGTGTAATTTTTTAACATAATGTTAGTCATGCGTCGTATCTCTCCGCATCCAAAGCCAATCCAATTTCACTCCAAACTCATGTCACTATACTGCACTCCTGGGACAAAGAGTTGATACCTTGGGGATTTGAAACAAGAATTGGCTGCCTACCAGCTGCAGCTCCGACCGTTGTGCAAACCCTTATGTTTGTTACTTTTTCCGTAGTTTGCATGTGTCAGCTCTTTCCTGGTTTAAAACCAGACCTCTTTGTTGGGGAAATTCATATACTAAAGCTTAATGTCTAATGATGAAACACGTCCTGTTACCGTTCCCTCCATGTGCATTTTCACCTCATGGACGTTCACATATTGATTCACCTCATAAATACTAAAAGGTCCATTCCCAGCATCACTAATTTAGTTGCAGAGGCTGTGCTTTTCCATAAAACAATGGTGTGACACAGAGCATTACGCTTGAATTCAATGCAAAACATTGTGGTTCTCATAAAATGCAACCGCTATGCTATGTCACCGGGTGCGGTCGGTACGGATGCTGGTATGGTACATCCGAATAAACTTTGCAACGATGATAGTTGTTTCTTAGCTTAATCTGTCTTTTTCTAACTTTTGTTACTGTAAATAAAAAGAGAGAGGAAGAGATAGAAACAAAAAAGGAAAAAGGAAAAAAATTTCAAAAATACATAAGAGATTCCAACACCAATCCCTGAAAACCTTCATTACAAGGGAGCTGGATTTGGGTTCATGCCCACACCCAATTCACATCAATGCCCCATAAGCACCAAACTTAACTAAGGTTAGTGCCCCTTTGATAAAATTTTCTGACTCGGCCACTGGTGCGTGCTGGCCTTTTGAAGAGTACATGTGACATATGTGTACCATGGATGTTCCGTACTCTGATTTTGCCACAGCAGAAGTTCTCGACAACAAAAGATTGTCGATCTACATAGGCCACTTGACAGGGATGATCTCAAGGATAGTTCAAAGAGGTGAAGACAAGATTCTCCACATGGGCATTATTGTTCTATTCAACATGCAGGAACTGATGCCTCGCATTACATACAATCTGTGAGCTCTAGCGGCCTCTCTAATAATCCAACTATGGGATCCAACACGATTGAGTTTATCTGCCTAGATTCTTGAAAAATCAGGCTTGTGTCCCAAGCTTCCCTTTTCCTAATAAGACTCAAAATCTGATTAATAACGAAGCTATCATTCATTTTTTTTCATCTTTCATAACCCAAGACTCTCTCTTCTCTAAGGTTGCAGATCCTGATCTCAACTCGCGATATAACGATGATGGCCACTTGACGAATCATTCCATAGAAAATTGCCTCTCAGCTTTTCATTTGCCTTAGAACTGACCAGTGGAGAGCCAATAAATTTCGGGCTAAGGGGCATTTCTAAATTTAAATTTCAGCCTTTAAGGAGCAGTCATACGTAAAAAAGCTGAAAATTAATGAAATTCTATATGTAAGTAAAGTAAAATTTGTGGACTGTTGTTGCCACACCAGCTACAATGTAGATTCCGCCGTTAGCACGACAGATAAAAGTGTCATTCTGCCGGCTATCAGTAGCACTGCACATAAGAGTGATCTACAGACTAAAGACTATGTTATATGGTGCTTCTAAATAACTGTTGCACCCATGTCGACACTGCTGGTGTTGGTGCTTTTCCGACACAGCACATCTGGTTCAGTCAGTCCAATTGGGTCAAGACTGACCATTTTAAAATGTACACATAACTAAACTATCTCTAATACAAAAAATTAATATTTAAATGTAGATAAATATAACTATTAAATAATTATGTAACAAATGATATATATATATATATATATATATATATATATATATATATATATATATATATATATATATATATATATATATATATATATATATAAAAGCCTGGGCATAGGGCTGGCCCCGCTCGACATCCAAAACCCGGTCCCAGCCCATTAAATTTAAAATATATTTTTAAATAAAAATTATATAAATATAATTAATCATAATAAATTATTATAAATATATATAAAAATTAATAAATTCTTTTTAAAAAACTCATTATCAAGCCAACTTGGGCTTATCGGGCTGGGTCCTATTCAGCACGGCGCCGTTGTTTCCTCCAGCGTTCTTTTGCCGTCCAAGTGCTCAGACCAGACCCTCAGTCTCCTGCGGTTCCAACGAGCCCAAGCTCGACCGTTGCGGTGGATCCCACTGGCCGGAATCAACAGATCTCCTACCGCTGGTCTGTTCCCTAGAGTGTCCTTCCCCTGCTCGAGCGAGGGAGAAACGCTGCCTGCTGCAGCTGTTCTTCCGCACGGCATTGTTACCATCGACCATTGTTTGCTCAGACAACATCTCCGGCATGTTGCGGTTCCAATGGACCCGAGACCGGAGTTGCAAGTTTTCTGGCTGCCTGTCCCTGTGCTGCAGTCCCCTGTTTCGGGCGAGAAAGTGCCGGACCCTGCTGCAGTACCTGGCCCAGTCCGTCCCGTTAATAATCGGCCCGGGCTGGGCCTTGGGAATAAGATCAAGCCCAAGGCCTGATTAATTGTCAGCCCGGGCCGATTTTTAATGGGCTGGGTATCGAGCTAGCCCGATACAGTAAATAGGCACTGCATCCCTCTGGGCAATCAGCGACTTTAAGTTGAATTCTCAAAACTGAGGATGGTCAGAAATTGGCTAAAATCAAGGGTTTTATGGGGGAACTGAGGGCTGACGAAGAGTGGATTTGTTAGCATCCGCATTGCCTCTTGGAGGAATGGAAGGAAGATGGGAGTGGCCTAAGGAACACTGCGCACGAAGATTGGGCGCTCACAGAGTGCGTGCAGTTTTTGGAAAACTTGGGTTGGGATAATGAACCTATCATTCTGAAGGCCAAGGGGACTGGAGAAGGAATGTAGAAGTAAGACTCAGGAGACTCTCCTCTCCGGCCAGATGGTAAATGATGAACAATTAGCTCACTGGCATATCCACACCAGCAAAGGATGGCCGGATGCTAGAGCGATTTAACTTCTTTTTGTGAATCCGGACAACAGTTTTTGTAGAAAATGGGTGCCAACTGACGCAGTTTGGAACCCATTCTATGAAAAGAAAACTGTCGATTAGAGCTCTTGAGGCTCCATTATTTTTTGTCTTGTACACATCTAACTATTTTTTATCAATAAAAGGAAGGGGGCCTACCCCCCAAGCAGACTTTGTGCGGAACATGCATCAGCTGATTAAAAGCAATTGCCCAATGTGCCCCATAAAGTTGAGGGTTTTTCATTGCATTGGTGACTCGCCAAGAGCCGAGCTCGCCTGTCAAGAGTATATGATATATGATAGTACATATAAAATACATATGTATACTTACGTGAAATCTAAACTTAAATTATGACACCATATAGAGTCAGAGATACCTAAGATTTACATGGACAGTCCAAGTCCTGTTGATGAATCTCACATTCTTTATACCCTAAGCACAATAGGGAAATGTTCAAAATGTAGAAACGGATCCCCATTTGGGATAGTTTCTGGTGTTTTTCTCATTAAAAGGATTCTTATTACGAGCTAATCTTTAATTTAATCTCAAAAAGTATTAATGAACTGGTTTATGCCAGCAAATTAGTATTTAAAACTCAAACAGGCAAAATATCTTGCACTAATTTTCAAGCACAGCAACGTAAGCACTACAGCTAGTCTTTAAAAGCTTGATCCCAAGTGAGCTCTGGTGTTTTCCCTTTTTCTAGCAAAACACATGAAAGCATATCTCCAACTGCAATATGCCTTTTTTTTTTCTTTGATATTCTAAGATTCCCAGATTCATGTCATGACCAAATGATGAGAGAAGAAATAGAAAATGATCATGCTATGTTTAAATTCGAGATCACAACATTTGTAAATCTATATTGACAATTTGACCTGATTATATGAAGAACTTAATATCATTAGCTTGCACTTAAGTTTTTTACACTTAAAAACCAACGTAGTTTTGTAACCTATCGTCGGCATAGTTTATGCACATTACCCAGAACCTTGTACAGGAAAAGACGGCACCTCAACAACCTTAAGGATACAGAATATACTGAGAAAATTTCTGCAACTTGTGCTCTCAGACACTATACAACTAGGATAAGCATTTGAGAGTACCTTAAAGTGGTTCAATATAGGACAGACAAATTATAAGCATAACCCTCTCGAGGCAGGCGGCCTTGTTACCAGGATGTGACTCACTATTGTTTGCAACCATCTTCTAGCCTCAAAAGAAATGCATCAATTGGAGATGAATAGCTGTGAAACTGCAATAGTAGAAATATAAATATAAGTATATCCATTCCAGGATGCTTATATAGAAGTTTTTACAGAGTAATGCAAGCTTAGGCATATATGATCACAGAGGAGAATACAGACAGGCTTAAGAAAAGTACAAGGCATATGATTCGGATTCAACAAAATCAAGTTCACGAGTAAGCATAACTTTTATTGGAGTCAGAATGCTTAATAAGCATTATCATCCATTAAAACATGACAGCAATTGTCTTAGAAAGCCAAAAGGAAAAGCAAAATAGTCTGTGAACACACTAAAGCTCCTCATATTTGTCAGCAATAAAAAAAAACTAACACATCAAAGCTCTTTATATTCGCCAGCAACAAAACACTAACAATAGAGTTTGCAAAATTCAGCACACCATGTTTAATCCCCATCATCTAGTGTCAGAAAAAGCAAATCGAGGCAAATTTACCTCGCTGACAAGTTCTTCACATTTGCTACCTAATTTCTGCAGTAGCATTTCACCATTATTTCTTGCTGAAGCTGTTTGCATGCTTATCTTATTAACCTGCAAATTAGAGAAAGACATACAATTGTCAGCTTGAGATATTGCGATACCTACTCATTAATACAATATTGACATAATAGATTACATCAGCGATAATGGCTTCAATTTTCTTCTGTTTTAGGTCCAGTTCTTGCAGTTTCAGTTCTGCTGCTGACTTGACAACTTTTAACTCTTCATCAGCTTCTGCACATTTTAGCTCTTTCTCCTTCTCCAATGCCCTAGTCATCTTCTCAGCATCATCAACTGGAAAAATGAATCAGAATCTTTTGCTCATAGAGCTAAATAGAAGAAAATGCAATCAGAAGGAAATGTTCAACCTCTCCCTTGAAGTTCAACCCGTTTTGCCTCAAGAGACATAGCCATCAGTTCCATGTCACTAAGCTTCGCCTTTATTGCTTTCACATCTTTCTCAATCAGTTTGCAGGAATTGAACTGGTCATGAGTAAAAGGACCTTATATCATGAGACATGCCATCAATATTTTCAAATTTTTTCATCAGTGTGATAACAGAACGATACAAAAAAAAGTCAATAGGGTCATTATCAAGTGTCTAGTTGCTTGTATGTTTTGTCTAGTCATATGACCCACACAAAATTTTTAAAACCTCCAGTAGGTACAATTGTACTGAAGATCAAACTATCAGAATGTTGATAAAGAGAACTCAAGCTGGTCTAGGGACAGCATGCATTTATTTATAAGCTCTTCAGACAATGGAAATATAGATTGCTTTCATAATCAATGTTTCCAGAGGCAGAGCCAGAAAGTTAGGTAGGGAGCAAGGCTCAGATTGTAAATCTGCAGTTGGGGGTGGGAGGGGGTGAGATTGGGGGGAGATGTTTCCTCCTTGCTTGTCATCAACAAGCCTAGCTAAAAGATAGAGATAACCAAAACATGCAACTGAGGATAGCAGTTAAGTGAAAGGACCATTAATGACCAATGATTTAAACCTGTTCTTGCATAGCCTGCATCTCAGTCAAATACTTTGATAGCTTCTTGGATGCCTGAAGAGGAAAAGAAACATGAGTCAAGAAATCAAAAAGACATACAGTATTCAAGTGGAGATCACATGAGAGAAGATTGAGCAAATTTTTATGTTTGCACTCAATGAGATAAGCAAAAAACGAGAAGGGGAAAGAAAGGAAAACAAAGCCAGCACTATCCAACTCGTTATGGCATATTCTGCATGCTGACTAACAACTGGGAAACCCATGAATCAGAAACAAATCAGCTGACTGTATCAAAGTTTGAAATCTTACACCAGTAACACCACAAACTATAGAGAGACCAAGAGAAGATGTTGAAGCTTCAATCGCCTTGTTTCTCAATAGTAACAAATGTCAAACTCAATTCTGTATTTTTACACTTTAATAATATAATGGACAAAAGTACCAAAACAAGCTCTAAATTTTACAATTATAATATAACCAACACTCTTAAGATGTCAATAATCTGAATCACATTTGGACCTGGACTTGATTATCCAGATCCACAAAACAAAGACATCTTAACACCCTCCCTCAACCTGTGCATGGTCTCAAACCATGGACAGCTTGTTCTTTAAGAAACCAAAATCATTGTTTTGTGAGTCAGTCCTTCAGCAGAAAGGTTGGCTCACAACTTGTCTTCAAGAAACCAAAATTTTTGTTTTGTGAGTCTATCAGTAAAAAAGGTTAACTAATTAAAACTCAACCTTTGTCTCATAAAAAGTCAGTCTATTTCAATACGTTTGGTCCGAGTATGGTGAATTGGATTGAAAGATACATTTATTGCACTTTGATTAGTGCATAACAAGAGTGATTATGAAATATGTTAGACCCCCATTGTCTCACACGGTCACAATCATGAACTATATTTAGCCTCTGTGTTTGACTTGGACACAACTTTTTGTGTTCAACTACTCCATGACACTAAATTCTATTCAAGGAAGATACAATGTCCTGAAAACAATCTTCTCTCATCAGTCTCCTGCTCGGTCTGCATCTGTATAATTTTTTTTTAACTCCTTCAAGTATTCTATTCTTTTGGTACTGAGGTCCATACCTAATGATACCTTTCAAATAACTTAAAAAATCTCCTTACAGCAATCATATATCCCAAATGTGGCTCATTCCTCATGCATAAATTCAGACCAGCTACAATGAATTTTGCTTACACAAGACCAGCCACCAAGGCCACAAATTTGGACTTACATCAAATAATCATAAGTTGTGCGAACCATTAAGTTCTAACAAAGGAACAAAGTTCAGAACACTATAAAGCAAACTATGGATGAGTCAAACTATCTGATTTTGTGCATTTTATGTTCATATTATATATACAATAAATTCTTCAATCATTACACATATTTCATGGCGACACCCATACACTAGTTAAATCAATATTATTTAATCGAAAAAATAGGACAAAAAAAAAAACCATTCACCAGCTAATAGGAAACATGATGAAGTTATAATATCAAAATATCTGAAAATGGGAAGCAAAAAAAGTACAACAATTTATGTGGGCAACATTTACAGGAAGAGAAATGGATCTGTCATAAAATCCAATCAGAGATATACAATCAAGATAAGACACTGATGTCAAATGTATTCCCTATACAACTAAATGGCTCCAGTGGGTTCCCTTAACTAACCAAGCCACTGCCTATGAGTCGCTGGCTCATTCTTCAACAGGCACGCGGTCAGAGATCAAATTCTAATAATCACCACAAAGGAATTTGTAGCACTCCACAGCTACCCATTACTGATAACCACATGGCTGGCACAATTCTGTACAGCAATCGTCACTGAAACACTCCAAGCTGCTAGCACTAAGTTGGGCAATAAGAGAATATAATTATCCCAATAGCTTATGATTTATGAACAATTATGGTATAAAACCAAATCCCAATAAGATTTATGCATCTCATGCATCTTCAGGACACAACTAAACAACAACAGAAGCATAACACTAACTAAGTTTAAAAAAATAGCGTACCTTCTTGTACAGTTCATTCTTGGCCAACAGATGCTGATAAGCTTGAAATGCAGAACGCTCATAGTTCTGCTCCTGAGCTAGAATAGATCTCTTTTCTTCCAGTGCTTTCTTGAAAAATAATGTGATAAATGAGATGAGTGTATGAATGTAGTTATGTCCTACAAAAATATGCAAGGAAATTAAGGTGCTTAGGTATGCTAAGTGCTAGACAGATTTAAATAAAAATAACTTCATATTTTTACCTTCAGAATGAGAAGAAAATGCAACAAACACAGAAATCATACTGTATTTGGACAGGTTGAATAAGCTCAAGTTTGACTAAAGGAGCCTCAGAGACAAAGATAATTCATAAGATTTGAAGAGCTTGGTCCTTTCAGGAGATGCTACTGAAGATGAAGAGCAGGTGGCAAGAGAGGAGTTGTAAAGAGTGTGCAGGTGAAGACTGTGGATCGAATTCCACCACTCCCACTTTCACCCAGATCTTATCCACCTTGTTTTTCCATAAAGCATGGAAGTTGGGGCTCACCAGGGTTTATGCCCTATGCAGGCACATTAAGTGATTTTGTTATCTTCTGGGTTTTCTCATCATCAAAATGATCCTTTCTGGTAAATCTTACCATGAATGCAGATTAGTACAGCACATCCGCTGATCCAACCCCAGTTTTGCTTTGCAGGATAGCATTTACCTGTCGCGATTTTGTGACTAACTCAAGCATTTATCAAGAATCCACATCTGACAGCTTGTTGTCAAATCCACCAGCACAAATCTTGGCTTCTTATTTGAACTCATGGCTTTTTAAGTCGATTAGACCAAAGCCTTATATAACCTATTATATACTTTCCTTTCATTCTTTCTCACAACGCTTTAGTTTCTCATTCATGATAATTCTAATTGGTGAAAAATGAAAGGAGAAGTATGCAAAGATATAGAAACAAAAAATCATACATTCTGATGACTCTTTTTCATTAAGATTGCTTACCTCAATTAGATAATATTGCAAATACAAAGGTTTCTCTTAACATCACTAAAAATAAACCCTCCAAGTTTTTCCTAATTGAACACCACAAGCATGGAAAGGTTTGAAAGTTCAAAGTTCAAAATGCACCATTTATGTCATCCATCGGAAAACAAATACAAATAACTTTTGCATTTTTCATATATGCCATGAAAAGGGACCTACAGTGTTATCTACAATGATTTCAAGAAAGAAAGAGAGAAATAATCAACAGTCTCCTGATGGCAGCATTTAGCACAGGTCAGGCATAAGCCATGTCTGAAATTACAATATCCATAATGAATTATATGACTAACAGACCCAGGTAAGTGTGCATGTGTCTAATTCAATGATAATCAAGCTGTTTGTTTGTTTGTTGACCAAGTGATACATTACACAGTGCCACAAGAAGTGTCATTCTGAACAAATTTCCAGCCCATGCACCTCTATACAGGAGTTATGGCAGACAATATGGGAGAGCTGCATAATAGCAGAGATGATCCTTTTGAGTTTTTCATTATCACACCTCATGTGGATCAGCGTGTGGGTGCACACCATAACAAGAACAACCTCACAAAGGATCTTAGACCCTCTGGTATGCTATCTTGGATTTTCCCCTGAACCTTCCCAACAGGATGGACCTTAGAGTCTGGAGTTTAAGCAAAGGTTCTAATATCTGAGGACTGGAGATTTTCAGTTTGGAACATTCAAACCTGAAATCTGGGAGATTAAAATGCAACCTTAATTTGCTAATGACAAATATACATAGGAAAATACATTTACCACATTTTTTTTTTCAAAATACACCATCGGTTAGATTAACATTTTAAGCCAGATAACAATGGTTACCTCAATCCAAAGGCATTTTCAAACTAGTTTTTTGTAGCTAGAAATATTTATCAATGAATCCTAAATGAAGGACACTAAACTTAACAAGCTGCAAGAAAGCATGTCAACAATAAGAAAAACAAGCAGAAACATAGCTGGACAAGATTATACTGCATGAAGCCATGAACGCAGTTTTAGCAATCTCACTAAAAGATTACTGCATGACTGATAGTGATTCTGTTAACCACCTTGCATACCCTGTCCAACAGATAACTATGAAGAAACAAAAAAGAATCTTCATTTTAAGAAATGTGAATGCTAAGATGAGGACTTGACCGAGCATTAATGAATACTCAATGTCTTTTGCCAACAGCATCTTGTCTGGAAGCATGGATGAGAGCAATTGTGACAGAGATGGGAATGGAACTATATCAGATGGGTATGAGTACCACTATGGCTGCTGGTATGGGTATGGGTGCGCTGTATTTTCAAAAATTTGTGTACAGGGGCATGATCGAGTGTGTGTGTGGATATAATACACAATAATAAGATTTTAGCTTAATAAAACATAAATTCATTGTTTATATTCATAAAAAAAATATATGACTGAATAAAAAGTACTAAAATATACGCAAAACATACCAAAGGAAAATACCAAAGAAATACAGAATTTAAGGCAATTGTGTCGAGGCCCACACCCGCACCCATGTTGACACGGGTGCTTCACCTTTTCAGCCGCACCCATGGATTAGGAATGGAACTGTGAGTGGCTGTGGGATGTCATCAACTACTTCCCTAGGATGATCCCCAAGGAAGAAAAAATCCACTCTGCTTTAATTCTCATGTCCATCTTAACTTTAGTTTTACACTGAGTAATTACTTTTGGCAACAATTTGCAGAAAAGTATAAATAAAATTATGTTTAATATTTATTTAAGGAATAGAAAACTTCAAAAGTGTGAATTGTAAGCAGATATACTTGCAGCTTTTCTGGTGATTGAACAATTCTAGACTTCAACTTGTCATTTTCTTGCACACATTCCATCAATGAAAATTCAGCATCAGAGATCTGCATAAAATCCAACATAATTAGAATTAGGGCTAAAGTTAGAAAACATACTTGCGATATAAACTTCAGTTGAATGAAAATTATGGTTCTTGATTTAATTCTACAATCAATTCAAATAAACTATCAGAACCAGTGTTTACAAAGTTCCAAAACAGAAAGAGGAAAAAAGGTCAAGCAATAATGACCACATAGAGTTATTGATGGTCCTAGAATTTTAAAAGATACCTATGTTCAGGGTGAACATTATAATGATCGTAACTAAACCAAACCGGTAAGGTGAGAGGTAAAAGAGCAAAACCTTTTGTCTAATTTCAGCATCATTTACATCCCTAAGATTCCGATAACGAGCTTTAAGTGCTGCCTGTTCCCTATTGAGGGTTTGAACTGTCTGTCTTAGTTCATCTACTTCAGCTTGCAATTCCAGAACTATGGGCTGATCCTGCTGTTCCAAAGCTTCCAGTTTCACAAGTTCATCTTCCAGCTGCATTATGATAACTACCGATCAATTCAAATTTTACAAGTTCCAGGCCATAAATGACTAAACTCTCTATTCCAAAACCACAAAAACATGAGTATAAAGTATGACAAACTCCTGTAATTCAAACTTAAAAGAAATCAAGAAGATCAAACCTTCTATAGTGGACAAAATGGACAATTACATAATTCACCGAACATCAATGTTCACCAACTCCCTATGCTAGATAGACAAGATCAAATAAACTATTGAAGGGGGTACATGAATGACACCGGTGTATGAAATATCTACCAAATGATAGGCAGATTATGTGATAAGTTAAAAGGGCTTTTGCTAATTTTAGACAACTTTGAATGAAAACACAAATAAGAGAACCTAAATTTGAAGTTACAGTAGTGGACATGCACAATAGGTTCATCCATCACCCGGTTAATCACGGGCATCCTACATCTGTAGATTGTTAATTAAAAGTTTAGCAAATGGCTTACTTCTGCACGTCTCATCTCCAATTCCTCTTGATGTTGAGAACAGTTCTCGTTGATAATTGGTTGCAGAAGGTGCAGTTTATCTTGCCTGACTCATCAACACCACAATAAGATCAACTTTCCCAAGTAGAGAAAGACCAGAAGAATAAGTCATCAGAAAAGAACTAAATAAGAATAAATAGGAGAAAATCAGAAAGAAACTGAAACTTCAAGGAGCAAGCCCTGCCTGTAGTATATGAAATTAAGTAGAGCACTGATGTAACAAACCATCTTTGCTGATTCTGGCTTGAAGATGTCCTTCAAAGAGAAATCAGCAGCCCCAGCTGCCGAAATAATGTCCTTTATCTTACAATATAAATTGATTACCCCAATTGATTCCTCATGGTTATTTGGATTCTCCAACTGCTCGAGCCCACTAAATGCAGCCTGCCTTGGGTCATCCCTGGCAGAGGTTGATCATAGAAAACCAAAACTAAGAGAAACTCAGCAGTAAGCACAAATCATCACCTAGAAAATGAATTCAAGAAGAATCCACATATCCAATAGTATGGGATGAAGTGGTATATCTAATTGCGTGATACGGTGAAAGTGTGAAACATAACAGATTTTTCCTGTTCTACCTAGAGTAGATCCTTCCAAATACCATCCTGCATAAGCTCAGTAATCATATGTATAATGAACAAAAATCATTCACCCACATCCAAAATCCCGGGAAGGAAAAATACAAGAATACATGGCAATTGGCAACAAGGAGTTTTTCCTTTATTAATGTGATTTCTATTTTCAAATAGCCTCCAGAAAAGTAACTTCTGATCAGATAGTCACCAGTCATCAAAATCACTCAACGATTTCAAAATGATAGGAACAAGAAACCCAATTTCCTCCTATAAATCATAACCACCCAAGCATGTCGGTATAAAAAAAAAACTTTACAAACTCAAACCAAAAAGATGGAAATTTGCCCACAGGGAGTTCATCCAACTTATGAGCAACTTGTGAATGAAAACCAGTTGATGAGAGGACTCCTTCTTGGGCCTAGATAAAGAGAGGGGAAAATCACAAACATTTGACGATAATGTACAGTTTGGGTTAGTTGAAAGGAAGCCTAGGAATGATGCAAAAGGAACGTAAGAAAAGGAGGTGGTGAAGAGAGAGAGAGAGAGAGAGAGAGAGAGAGAGAGAGAACCCCAAGAGATCGATGTAGGTGAGGACGGAGCTATATATGACAACGGCGAGATCAGGAGTGGGAGCGGCGAGCATCTCCTCGCTGACATTCGCGATCTCCAGATTGCTGAGAGCGACGGCCACCTCCTTCGCACTCAGAATCGGGAACGAGTACGGTGGCGACATATTCTCCCACGCTTCTTCTCCTCCTCCTTCTCCTTGATCTTGTTTTTCCTCCGGTTTTTCCCGTCAATGCTGCTGTTGCGGACTTCAATCGCAGTCACCAACATGGTAAGACCTTGGTTGAAGTATGCAAAATTCGACTCAGGCACGACTGTTAACACAAAGGAGAGAAACATATACACCTGATATTAGTTGGACAAAGCCAGCAGATCGGCCACGGCTGGAAAAAATGAGCATATCCGACCATGGTCCATGTCAGTCGGGAGCAGCCACACCTTCGTGAAGATGCATGAATTCGCCTATCATCTTCCAAAGAAACTAACACAAAAAAATGAAAGGCACAACTTCTTGCCGCAGAATCTTACAATAAAAGTACAAAATATCACTAACAAAAACTGAGCAGGCCCAACCAATACTTTGCACATATACTTTTGACAGACGTTGGTTCCCCTCTCTTGTCTAAAGATGCCCCAAATTCGTTGACATACGGTGTACAACAATCAGACTATATTCTCGCAGCAATGTGCAGAACCCCTAAATGCATCAATGCGAAAGAGATTCAACAGAAACCCCCTGTACATATACCGATCGAACGAGAGAGAGAGATGGGAAGAGGACCAAACCCGGATAGGAGCTGGTTTCAGCAACATTGGAGGAGTCGATCTCGCCGGGCAGGTAGCCAGAACGGAGGGAGCCGGCGATAAGCAGAGAATGGCAGAGAGTAGAGGGCCAAAGGGAGGGAGAATAGCCGGAGAGCAGAGGTCGAGAGGGGAAGAAGAGAGCAGAAGTTGAGAGGAAGAGGAAAAGAAGCAGGGGTCCAGCTCTGTCCACGCCTGTTGCGAGGGGAAAGACCTCATTCAGATTGGATCAAGCGGAGACGGAAGAGGCGGGAAAAAGCGAACCGGGGGAAACAGATCCGTATTGGTTATCGATATCGGTTCTACCGTCGAATCGGTTTTCGGTTCCAGTTACGTTCGTTCTGCGGTTGTGAACGGACCTAGAACGAATCTAGATAGGTGACCCGAACCGTTTAATCTGAAAGTGAGCGGCTGGGCCCTAGGGTTCACCTCTTCCTGCTCTCTCCTTCTCTCCCTGGCAGCTAGGGATGTACAATGAATCGAGCCCACTAGGGTTCGTCTCGATCTCACCCATGTAAGTTTGATCTTGAGTTAAAACTCCAGTTATACTTAAGTTGATTTTGAGTTATACGACTCAAATTGTTCAAACTCGTCAGGGCTTGTGTTAATGTTCCTAGGCATGTCGGTAATTTTTTTTATGAATATTATTTTATTGTTTTAATTTTCATTTAAAGAACAAAAAAGAAAAAGAAAAAGTGAATAAAATAACATGAGCTTAAACAGAGTCAACCGAGTCCGGGCTCGAGCTTGAGTCGATTTCGAGCCGAGCAATATGTGACTCGAGTAAAACTCAAACTGGCCGAGCTTGAGTTGTCTTGCAACTATAAGTACGCATTAAACTATTTAACAAAATCCAGTCTTCTTTCAAAACCGAACTTATGTGCATATTCTTTCACCATAAACTCATGCTAGCTGTGGGACTGGTTAGGGTCTAGATCATGGTGACAAATCACAAACATTTGGCAAGCTGAAAATTAACTTGCTAGTGTTAATTGAATAGCACAAATGAAACCCATTGATTTGAGTGTTAAGGAGTTAAAACCCCAAGGGCATTTGAACCATGGTTTTTAACTTGGTAGGAAGAAGCGTCGACTTCACTAAGGCTGCTGCAAAGAATTTCATGTTTCAAAATTTCATGTTTGTAAATTCACGTGACCCCAAAATATTGGTCCGTTTTGAACTCTGGTTTTTGGGATCTTATTTTCTAAGTGTTTGTAATTTCATGTTTCAAAAAATGCATCGAAATTACAGCTTCAAATGAAACTTTTTGATCCACTTTGATTCCTCATCATTTTTGAAAAGATATACACTTGTTTTCTGCAAAGAAAATTTGTTCTATAGTGAACAAAAATAACCATTGCACATAGATTGAATAGAAACATGTTTCGAAATTTCATGTTTGTGTGCTTTCTTCTTCTTGTGACAAGATTTGGTGATATGTAACAATTGGAGAGTATGAAAGAAGAAATGCAATCAATTTATAAGACAACTACCTTTGGTTATCAAAACTTAATATAATAAATTTCACTATAACAGAAAATGGGTCTAAGAAAATGAAATTAGCACATTAACAAGAATCTTCTTGTCTTTAGTTATATAACTAGCATATTAAAAAACACATAACTACCAGTAATTTTTTTTAGGTGATTGCATATCATTAAGCATGAAAGTAATTTTTGAAGTACTAAAACTTTGTTATGGAACTACCTCAGATAATTTAACATAATAAGTTTCATTGTTAATAATTTTCACTGTTTACATAATATAAACTCCTCAACAAGTATACATAAATCTACTAGCCTTCAATTATATTGCTAACAATTAAAAAAAAAAACCCACCAAAATAAGCACACCAGTTGCAAGATGATCTTTTTCATTGCCACATTCTTGATTGTTAAAAAAATCCACATGAAGTGTGATTTCGTAAATTTTCACATATCATTCCATGCACAAAATTTCATAAAATTTTGCATGATTGCTATGAGTTAAGTATGTTGCAAAAAGATGCATATGGACACTTATCACTGGTTTATTTAAGCTATACGAATGGTCAACATATGAAATAAAGTTACCTATTTACCTTGAAGAAGGTATATTACAGTATTGTGATATTTCAATGCTTATTCTTATAGTCTCTATTACAATGTTTAGATAACATCTAATTGAGAATAGAAACAAGAATTTTGTAATTAAAGAAATGGTATTCATGTTAAAGAAGTTCGATCATAACAAATTGCATGATATGCAAAGTTATACGGTTCCAAGTTGGAACTTAAGTCCACCAAAAATGTGAATATATTGCGAAATTGAAAGGCACAATAGAAGAAACCAACATTATTTATCAATGATCAATTGCGAATGAAAATTGTGAATATATTTTTTGTTACGTAAACAAGTTTTATAGCATAAAAATATTACACACACACACACACACACACACACACACACACACACACATATATATATATATATATATATATATATATATATATATATATATACTCCTTTGGTCATCCAGCCTCTCACCGACAGGCCCATGCAATGCATTAGGCTGCTTGTGTGAGAGGACAGAGGCATCCGAATGGTTGGAGAAATAAACAAACAAATAAATAAAATATATATGTATACATATATATATCATCTGGTCAACCTCTATGTCCAGATGTTATTTTTTTGATTTGTGATGTTAAAAACTGTTGCAAATGATGCATTCATGACAACAGTTGATTGACCATAGGTTTTAACCTTAGAATGCACCATTTGCGACAGTTTTTAGCACATAGAGCTGGCAACTGATTTCAAATTATACATACATATATATAATTAATTATTAAAGAATCTTTTTGCAATCTAACCTTATAGATACGATCTTAAAAGTGATTTAGTAAAAAACATATATTAAGTTTGTCATTTTATTACTTAAATTATTTTTAATAATAAAAAATAAACAGCTCTTGTACCATCAACATTTTGATATTAGAAATTAGATCCATCTTTTTTACAAAAATTCTTAAACTAAAGCATGATTTATATTAAATTAGTATTCAAAAACACATTAAAAGGTTTACATTTTGTTTAAAACACCTTTTAACATGAATATAAGAGGTATGACTTTTATCCCTTACTAGTAGTCTGGTGTATGAAAATTGAATGGTAAATCTAGTTCTCAAAGTCACTCAACCATCTAACTAGGACCGTCCGATCTAAAACGATGGACAATTAAAAAAAATATGATGGATATTTTTGTCAATTAGTATTAGTTTATGTCTTTTTCTCTCAACCATCCATTTACTTCATATGGGTTGGATGGCTGGTTGACTATAGATAGTCAGAGTCATCATTCACTCATTATATACATATACCATACACACACATCCACATTAATCATTATACTATTTTTATTTTTATTATCAGTAAAGCCGTGGTTGATGGTAAAGTCAAAGTGTTGCTAATGGTTTAAATGCCACATAATTCATGGTAAAAGTTAAATAGCCACAATTGCTATTGCCACAACCACTAAAGTAGCGACAGTTAAGGCTGTGGGTAATAACCAATTTTGCAGCTACACATGATAGACATATCTCAATATACACTGTTGAACATGGAGCATTTTACTCTTGGGACTTTTTGATGCGGCAATAATGCTTGGACGCTAATGTGATGTACTAGTAAAAATCACTGCAGAATAGTTATCAAAAGGGAGAAAATAAATTCGAAGGAAATAACATGCAGATATTATAAATTACAAGAATGTAAACGCTAGAAGTAAGTCAAACGAAATTAATTAAAACTGGGAATAAATTACAAAATAATTTTATCGATTTCAAAATTTGCGAGCTTCTTTAGAGATGACGTCCCATGGGCCCCTAGAGATAGGTGGAGTGGTTTTATGGATTTGGATCTAGTTGTATGTACCTAGATCAACTTATATCTAGTAACATAGATTTGAATCTTTTTACATGGATCCATACGTTCTGGAATACAACTTAGTGTCTAAAAATTTAAAAAAATAATAAAACATACTTCCAAACAACATTCTAAACCAAAAATTATTCGGCTTATAATATGCTCCAGATCTGATATGAAATGAGGCATATCGTCTGCTTCAGGAGACAAAGTTGAAGATGGGCCTCGTGATGCCTTATCGATAAGTTTTGTGAGCCTGAAAAAGAAAAAGCAAAATACTTAATACGACGGCTAGTGGAGGTGGCGGCTTCGAATAATGTGAGGTATCATTTCTCCACCATTGAGAGTGGTAACTAGATCCAATCACGACCCTTGTAGCTAGTGCTTGTTCACAAAATCTTAATCTAAACTTAATGTTGGGCCATTTTAGAAGGTTCTAATCACGGGCGGAAGGGCACTAATTCAATAACTTCAAATTATATATATATATATATATATATATAATCCAATTCAATAAGCATTAGCATAAAAAATGGCTTTAGTTAGATACTATCTCGATTGTTATATTAAACATGTTATATAAAAGTTTCATCTAATTGTTGGTATATATAACCCACGATATTATTATGGTTTGAACTTTAGGAAGACAATTTATGAATTACTTTTATGACATTCTTATTAAGAACAATCTATAGATTGCTAAAATTACGTGAAAGGGAACACCATTCTACATGAACAGAAATGTGATTGTTTCCTCGTTACTTTCAGCAAACATTACCGACATTTTAAGAAACTTTGCCTTGAGTACTTAGGAACACTCCTGGTTACCTTTTGGCAAAAATTACCTTTTGGCAAAAACAGAAATGTGATTCTTAAAAATGCATTTTTTTGTGATAATTGTTAGAAATTCTATGTTGCTAGTGTTGGGAGCATCGATGGCCTTGGATTTGCAATAATGAAATTTGTTAAGCATGCATTTTGACGTTTCATATTGTTTTTTTCTTTTTTTCGGTGACACGATTTGTTTTACAGATGGAGTTATTTACTAGTCCAACATATTGTTATTGTCCATTGAATCTATAAAAAAAAAGGAACAGATGAACACTTTCTATGGACGTATTCAAACACAAATAATAGAGTGTTGCTGTTGCCAAACTGCAACAGGAGAGAACTACAAACAACATGAAATACATTTGAGTCAAAAGTTTATCTGTGACACTAATTCGCACTACATCGAAGGGTAATGGTGATGTTGTGCAAATATGTTATTCATTGTGTTCTAGGGCGTGTAATTCACATCAAGAAAATTTAATTTTTACTTAGTTGCTAGAAATTTGTTAATATTAGATGTATTTATAGCGTCAGTTGTTACACGATCTTGCATGTATAAGTGACACATGACTCAATATGAATGTTACTCCTTCATCCATAATAGCCATACCTAAGTCCTGAACATTAATTATTGAAAAGGATTGTGTCTTCATTGGGACCTTTTTACAACACAAATATGGAAATGGCAGGCCTCGTGCAAGGCTGTACACGAGCGGAGTCTAGCTCGACCAGAGGCGGAAGCAAAATTTTTTTTGCACCGATCACTAAATATATAGTTAACAACCAGGTCCACCCAGGTTCATGGGATAGTGACCAAGGTCTCATGGGGCTGCCCCATATAATTGAACACAGGTCCAACAAAAACCAATTACCAAATTAAGTGTTCAAAGTGGGCTCCTTGGTCAAACACCCCATAGAGACGGCCACGTACCTCAGCCCCTTAGCTTGAGGTCTGTCGGCTTGACTCAATTCATATATTGCTGAGCTCAAGTTTGGCTCGAAGGGGAGTCAGGCTGTGCCCTCTCAAACACAACTCGATAGGGTGAGTACTTCCTCGAACTCGACTCGGTTAAACTCATTTACCAACTCCTCATTTAACTTTATTTGTTTTCTGGTTTTAAGTTTACGAATTACAAAAAAATGGATAGCATAGATTAAATAAGTTCACTCAAGTTTGATCAAGTCGAGTTCATGTAACTTGAACTTGACTCATAATAAGCCCAGGTTTTTCAGTTAAGCTTGAAACTAGCCGAACTTGAGTCAAGTTTAACCGAACGAGTTCGAGTTGGCTCAACTCATTGTACAGCCCTAGCCTCGTAATGCAAAATAATCCCTTAAACATTGAATGATGAAACCCATTCATATATACGTCATAAACCACTCATAAGTAAAAATATAACCTATATTAAACGAGTTCACATGAGCTTACCTCAAACTCGACTTGTCATAAGCTCAAATCTTCAGTTAAGCTCAAAACGAGTCAAGCTCGAGCCAAGACTCAGCTGGTTGTACAGCCGTAGCCTCGTGATGCAAAGTTGTCCCTTAAGCATCAAATGAGAAAAACCATTCATATATTCGTCATAAATCACTCATAGGTTTCGTTAGGTTCAGAAAGATGAGGCGAGGTTATGATTACGGCGGCTCGGTGGAGGTGGCCACTTAATTTGACTATGGGGAGATATGCTTCCTCACTGTTGAAAGTGCATGGTAGGCCGGATGAACACCAACATAGTGCATGCTGGCTTGCACTTCAGTTAACAACCACATAAACATGATATTGCACCTTTTTACGGGGCTCCAACGAAACGTTTAAACGTGATCTATGCAAGATTGTTTGTAACATCTCAATAACTGATGGATGTTTCGGAATCATGTTCAATCAACAAGTTTATTACTTGTCATAGATGTCTCTTACTCGGATCTGATCATATAGCTATTACCGCTCAACTGCTGCACATATAGTTCGAGTTGATTTGAAAGATACCAAATGAAAAGCCAGAGTCCGATCGATATACGAGATTTTTTGTGTAAGCGGTCCTTGCATTAATATGAGAACATTTCCAAAATTACTCTGCTTCTTCTCACTTATTTGCAAATTCATATCTGCCAATTTTCTTTTTAGACCTCACAAGCAACATTTAAAAACCCAGCCTAGTTAACTCGGCTGACTCGGTTTTCAATAGGTTAAAAAAAGAGAAAAAAACCAGGAATTGTCAAGACGCCCGAGTCATGGGATTGACGAGACTGAGTCATGAGTTTTGGCCAAGTCAGTGATGAGTTTAGCCGAGTCATATATGGATGTGTTCTAAGTGTGCAAATTACAACATTTAAACATATTTGTTCATGATTCCAAAATCAGCAAAACCACGTGTTATCAACATTTTATTGTAGTGTGTGTGATATATATATATATATATATATATATATATATATATATATATATATATATATATATATAACTTGACGTCGTTTAAAGATCTATGTTTCCAGTACTTGGATCAGCATGGTTAAGTAATTTATTGATGCCATTCCATTCATTCATGGTTACGGACGGTGTCCATCCTTGATGAAGACACAATTAACTTAAGTTAATTCTGCACGCAGAAAGATTTTTTTTGTTCAGGGTAGAACCCAGAAAATTTGGCTTAGGAGCACTAGTTATACAACATAGAAATTTTAAAGACAATGGTATGTGAAAGAGAAAAATTACCATGAAATATCAATATATTTTTATAGGCTTGTGTGGGCAATTGCCCACACATTACCCAAGCCTGCCTCCGCCCGCCCACCACCACCCCACCCAAAACCCCTCTCTTATTTCTTTAAAAAGCCAGCTTTTGTTCATTTCAATGCAGAAAGACAGACCCCATCTCAATTTCCTCTGCCTCTAGAGTCTTGTGCAGCGTCGTGATATAGATATAGGTAGAGTACTATCCACGTATTTCAAACTCAAGCGGAGCTTACGTTTGCTTATTGCTTATTTGATTTGTATCTCATTATTATGCATCCAATTCACTCATATAGTTCGGTTTGAACTCAAACATGACAATAAACAACCGGGACATACCCATTGCTGGATAAGCAGGAGATTAACAACCCATCCTCTGGAAAAGACTCAAGCCCTCTTGATTCCCTCTGCTTCTAGAGTCCTGTGCAGCGTGGGAAGATAGGTAGAGTACAATACACATATTTCAAACTTAAACGGAGCTTACAAGTTCTAAGGGAAGACAAACTCAAACAGATTGCTCGGTTTGCCTCATTTTTATTAAGAGTTACCTAAACTGAGCGTGAGCTCATCAACCGTGGTAGACTTTATCCTTATGGGAAGTTGATGTTGTACACTGGTTGCATGTTGGGATAGAAGATCCCGAAGTTGCGCTCTATCTCAGCTCCTGGCTTCAAGTTCTCGTTGAAGAGACCAAAGACGTAAGTAACCAAAGGCGTCCCTTGAGCCACATGGTTCACCAGATTCTGGTTGTACGTCCATGCGTCGGACACTGTAGCATCATAAGTTTTGGCATTCCTCCAACCGCCGCCGCTGCGCCCTCTAGACGGCCAGCCACTCTCGGGGACGTGGATGGGAATGCGAGCGGCTCTGTCAAGGCCATCAACCTTTTGCAAGCCTGGGACATCGACCTTCTCAATCGCGGAGTAAACGGTGTCCACCATTGCATCGAAGAGGTTCCGGTACCTCAGGGCGCCGTCAGTAACCACGTCATAATTGGCTCTGAAGAGGGCGTAGTCCAAGGAAATGACGTCATTCTGAACGTAGGCGAAGTAAGGGTACACGGTGACCATGAGCGGCGCGCCGGTTCGGGCTAGAAATTGGACGATGGGCACCATGAAGGGCATAGCTTGTGGGGTGAAGACACCAGCGGAGGGAGGGAAGCCGGTGGTCACCGCCGTGCTGACCACTGTGGATACCTTGATCCGACCTCCAAGTCCGGCCCCCCGGATGGAATTGTATATGTTTTGCATGGCCGGAAGTACCAACTGCGCCTGAGGTCCTGGGATGAGCTCGCTGCCGACGGTGATGGACTCGATTCTGACGGTCGGGTAGGCCTGGATGTTTGTCGCGACCCATGCGCCGGCAGCCGATGGATTGTAGGCAATGTTCTGGAGTTCGGTGTTTGGGACAGCAAGGTTGACCTCGATGCCGGAGTTTCCTAGTGCCTGGAGGGCGGCCCGATTTGGCTCAAAAAGCCTCACCCTCTTGATGACGGCAGATTGTTGCCGTTCAAACCATAACAGACTCCCGCTGCCTGAGCTTCTGCAACGAAGATTGGAAACACTATCGTGAGCCAAATACAAAAATGGTAGACTTTAAACAGATCAAATATGCAAAACCCATGTTAACTTCCAAGTTTGTGTTCTTAGAGTTTGAATATCTCAAACGCTAATTGTGTTGCTTGATTACCTGCCCTATTAGGTGCTCCACTGAGCAGGCTGAGCAGAACTAAGGTCACCAACATTGTGAAAGCCATTGCTATTTAGGTCGAGAGTCTTGGACATCCCTAAAACCAGAGACATTCTTATTAAATTTATAGGGGAGAGAGGGAGCGAGAGGGAGAGTGAGGGGAGAAGAAGGAGAGCGACGCGATGCTCATCGTAGGTCAAGAAAAGCAGGTAGGCGGCTGCTTTACCAAGCACTCGTCAGCTCCACCAAAACACTTGGGAGGCGACCTTGTTATCTGGTGCATATAATGAATGTGTTTAGATGTGAACCTCACTATATATGTTTACTTTTATGCCAATGCACGATGAATATGAAATAACAAATAAAAATAACAAATAACAAATATGTATGAAATAACAATATGAGATATTAGAAATTTATGAGATAGTGAAATAACAGAGGAAAATATAATTATGAGATAACAAAAAAATTATGAGATAATGAGATAATGAATGAATGTAAGATATGAGTATAAAATAATAATATATTTATAAAATAATGAAATAACAAACAGATAATGAGATAATATTTATAAAATAATGAAATAATGCTATGAACATGACAAAAAAAAGTGAAAATGCTTTTTATTGCTTATAGAGGCATATTGGTCATAATAATATGTATATAGGGACATACAAATATTACTTTTATCGAATCCTCAAATTTTTTTTTGGGTTTTTTTGTTCCAATGTTATTTTTATTAATCATGGGTATTTTTTGTCATTATTAAAATGATGCATTAAATTTCATACACCTAAACAGCATATATAACCAACTTAGAGTTATATGCGCCATCAAAATTTCATACGATTTTGCACCCCAATGTGGTTAATAAATGAAGTATATTCAATTCACAAAAAAAACTTTTTATGGTTAATAAATAAAGTATCTTCAATTCACAAAAACAAAAACTTTTTCTACAGACAAAAATGTAAATTAAAACAAGTAAAAAAATGATGAAAAAGAGATCACACGTTCCTGTATTTCACCATGAATGACAAAAAAGTAAATCAATTTGTGAGAGGCTTAGGAGCAAATTCAAATAAAATGTTTGACGTCTCAACTGCAGCGACCAGGAGTTTGTGATGCAAGCTGTACGTCATTGTCATTAGCGAAGCACATCTTCGGCCTACACGAATAGTGCGTTCATCACCAAGTGGCAGCTGGTTCCACCATCAAATGAGTGTCACAGTATTATATAAATATAAAAAAATTTGGCACTATATCAGCGTGGCAACTTCATGAAAACATAATACCACCTAAATGAAAAGGAAATTTCAAGCAGTAGTGGAGCTAGGCAGAAAATTTTGGTTAAGTGGCACTAACCAGCCCCATTGGCATCGCAAGATGAGTGCTTGTGGGACACCGACTTAAGTCTGGTGTGGACCCAACGTATTGCAGACCCTAAGTTCAGCTCATTTATAATAAAATATTTCAAGGGCTGGGGTGGGCAGTAGCCCACACCAATCACACAGTAGCTCCACTATTGTTCCAAAGACTTAGTCACTCTCCAGGCTGTGTGATCCATTTCAATTTCAATAGAATTTTTCACTTATATAAGAGTTACAAATTTCTATATTTATCTCTTTGTTGCAACATCGGTAGTAACTACATAGTAACAATATCTCACATGATCCATTTCCTTGGGGTTCGTTTGGTAAATGAAAACAATTTTTGTCAATATCATATGAATCTGTACTAAAAGTTGAAAAGTTGAAGCATATTCATAAAACACCAAGGTGTTTCATAAATCTGCCTAATTTTTTTGGGTTATATTTATGAAAAAGTTACATACTAGTCAAACGGACCCTTAGAGATCGTTTTGCAACATGACACTCAAGAGGGCATTTGATAAATGTCCTTGTGGACCTAACAGAACATTCTGTCTACCATACTCCCGTTCTATCTATTTTGTTAGTTTTCTGTCCATCGTTTGATGATTTTAAAAACAGAACACAATGTTCCTTCTATTGGGTGTTTGTCTTATCTATCCTGTCCATTTTGTTCAATATTTGATTTATGTTATGTCCATTTTGTATATTCCGTCCAATATCTGCTTCATGTACAACTCATTCTGTCTGCTATTTGATAACAAGAACACTCTCTTTGTTTGTTTTGCTCGTTTCGTCCATTGTTTTGAGAGCTCGGGACATCATACAAAGCTTATGCTATAAAAATGATTTATCATGTTTATGTTTGGCCTAATAAGAATATGTTATACCAATACAATTACAAAATTCAAAACAAAAACCTATTAAATCAAGATCAACACATCTATCAACTTAAATCAAGATAATACATATAACACCAATAAACCAAAATCAATCTCATAACTTAAACAAAAACATCATCAGTGTTAGATGTTCAAAGGTTCAAATAAACATTATCAAGTAAATCCATAGAAAATCAAAATACAAATAGCTGGGAGCCACATGTCAGGCATATTAGACCTGTTACCAACACTGACAATTATGACAAATCACTAACAATGGTCTTCTACCCATTGTAACTGCTAAGATGTAGACGACTTTCATCTCACGTGTTGTTATGTCTTTGGTTCTGCCATCAAAAAACACATATTTTTATGTCATAGAAATAAAAAGACAAACAAATGATTAGACAAACACACTAGTTATGGTTCATGATCTGGTCACATGAAAATAGGTACTCTTTTAGTGAAGCTAAGTTTAGATCATCCATCCATCCAATTTATGAATAATATTAAATGCTAACAAAAATTGTTTTTGTGAAATTTTCATATGATCACCATAAAATACGACTGTCCCAGCACTCCATAGAGAAGATTGGGACATGAATTATCTGAGCATAATAGCTACCAGCATGATTGAAAGCGACACATAAATCATTGGGACATTGAGATGATAAGTATGCAGAAATTTTTTGACTAAGAGTTGGAAAGTACATGCATCAAGAGTGCTCGCGAGAATGGAAATTACCTCTCTGATCAAAATTATTAGCAAAGCTAAGCCCATGGTGTACTTGAGGACAGGTACGAACAAAACCCTCATCTGACTGGGGAGGAATTAAGAACACCCGAGCAGTTTCTCTCATCTTAAAGATTATGGGGATTAAGGAGGCCATTTTTATGGGGTGGAGGAGCTTTCTCGTTGGAGACGAAGGTCATCAAGCATCGAAATAGATGGATTCTCAGTGACTCAACAAAAATAAAAACTGTTGCCATCTCTGATCAAAAATAAATACCCAAGAGCTTCTATCCAAGAATCGCCTAGCTCAAACAGGTCCTTCATCGCATAGCTTCCTTTGCAATCATAACTCGGTGCAGGTGGCTCTTTATCTCCTTGTTGTGCTTCACTTCCCTTTCGAGCAGGTTATGGGATGCACAAAAAAGGATTCAACTACACAATCATGTCAAAAAGAAAAATAGAAACTATGTAGTGTTTTGCGTATAACAAAAAAGAGCACTTTATAGATAAGCTTGTGTATGTATGTTAACAGTTTTTTAATGCAAAATACAAACCAGTGTTTAGTGCCTTACGTGACAAAAGTTATCCAAAATCGGTTAATGCCAGATAGTGCGAATCCAGGCTAGTCCACTCACGTTCTTGCCCTTGATATTTTGTCATTGTAAACTCAAATATATGCAACCTATGATGTCGCTAGAATCCAAAATATGTCAAAACTAATAAAACAAGATAGAAGCTAACTATACTTAGCTATGAAAAACATCAGAAGAACATAAGGAAAGCAAGCTATGATGATAAACAACTAAGAAAATGATTGAAAAACTCTGTGAATTCAATTGTAATAATATCGCTCTTTAGTACTTAACAAAGCAAAGTAAAACTACTTAAAACAAAACAATATAAGAGTTGATCCTATGATAAACTGTGTATTAAACACATGAATCAATCAATACACATCTAAATATTTGATTTAATTAAAAAATTACTTCTACAACTACAAAAAATTTAACAAACTAAATCACAACCAGCTATAAAATGCAAAATCCTATAAATCTACACTAACAACTGCACTAAAGAACAGTAACAAACTATAAATCACCAAACATGATTAATCCAAACTCTAACTTACAATGCAATTGTGTCAATTAAGTAAGATAATTATCCAAGTGAAACTATAGCATGAATGCAATAAAATGTTGCAAACAATTAAATAGAACACTCTTATACTATTCCGAGAACCTGAAACTGCACTAAAGAGCAGTCCACAATCTTAATTTAACTAAAACTAAATATCAACAACTAATTTTGAACTAAAAACAACTTTAAACCAAAGATAACTTTTCCTATTAAAATATAGCAGATTTTGCTGTAAAACACAAAAGTAATGAAGCTTTAACACAGCCTCACTACACTTAAACCATAAATAAAGACAAGAACAGTCTGAATATTTAAATTAGCTATACTTAAAAGACTAACAACTAATTCTCACCAAGAACCTTTTCCAAGGAAAAGGTCAAAGTATTTTTCTTACCAAACTGCAACAAAAATTATTAGAAATGAAGATAAGAAACAGATAAAAGACCTACACACTACACTTAGAAACCTGAGAACAGTAAAAAGCAGTTTGCACCATTAAATCAATTATAACTAGTTATCAATGACTTGTATACATATACCAATGATTTCAAATAATGATAATGATTTAATATAACTAAGGAAACAAGATTTACATTAGAAAAGTACATTTAACTTTAATAAATCAAATCCGATACTACATATAGATCAACACATAAGGTGGTTTAAGACTTAAAAACCTAACAACAAGTGTAAGATCATTACCTAAACTACATAGATACTATAGGAAATTCTTTAAAATAGGATGGAAATAAATTCAAACTGAAAAGGAACACAAATTACTGCTACTTACAATTAACATGCAGTCCCACCATGAAAATCTATTAAAAAACGTGTTCAACACTAGAGGTTCCTACTAATACAACAATGACAACATGAACATTGAACTAACCTATCACTCACCTAAACATGATCCACTACAACAGAAAAAACAGTGGGACACAAAGTAAATTACTATAAAATAACAATATCACAAACTACTTATATAAGTGCATAACAATAATACTGCCAACTACTAAAAAAAAATGTAAACATGATTAACACCTAAAATATACCTATTTTAACTAGTAAAATAGTAATATAAATATAGTTTCTAATTAGAAGTACATTTTGCCTAAATCATAGGCTATCACACGCTAGGTGTGCCTAAAGACACACCAGCCGGTTGGTTTTAGGTAATTCATCCAATAGCCCCAAATTCACTACAAAATAAAAGTAAGAAGTAAAGAAGTAACCACAAATCACATAATCTGACCTAAGTATGCACACAAACAAATAGAATGAAAACTGAAAATTGAGCATGAAATTACACATATTTTATTGAATTAGGTTCTAGACACAACCAATACCTTCCTTCTATCTAAAAACTACAAAATCTCCAAATTTAAGAATCTATTTAACATATAATTAACAATATATACATAAAAGCCAGCTATCTATGCTAACTCAAGCTAAGGCTCAATTAATGCCAGAAATGTGTGAGAATAAAAAGAAGAGAATATGGATAGCTGCTTGATGCAGCCAACAGCTTCATGAGACAGTCAAAGGGATGCTGGTGACTCTTAGGCTCTAAACCTCACTTAAAACATGATGCACATTTCCGTGGCTAAAGAAATCAACAAAACTGAACACATATGCACCATTCTAGGTTGCTATAGTGGAGAACAACATAAATTTAACTGAGAAATGAAGCATTCTTGTTGTAAATTAAACAATCATACTATACAATGAAAATAGAAAATAACATTGAATATCATATATTTAACCAAACCAACTCAAAATGTAACATATACCTAGAAAATGTGAAGTGTAGGCACTAATTAGATGAATTAATACTTTGATTTGACAAAAAAATACACAAAAACTAGGAACCACCCCAAGGAAAACCGACACCGAGATGTGGGAAAGGTATGAAAACAAACTAATACATGACCTACAAGCAAAACACAAAAGTCTACCTAGACAAGGGGTTCAACCATTTGCTAATTAGAAGTCAAGGACTGTTGGTTGATTTTAGGGTATCAAACGACTATTTTACCCTTGTAATCCAATTTTTAGTGTCTTGTGCATAGTTTTTTTTTTTAGTTTTATTTTCGTTTCAAATTCCAACCATTGCTCCTGGACCATGCACAAGAATATATATGAGAGTTTAAGCAATAATATGTCTCAGTTACATGAAAACATGATTATTTATGCATTATCAATTCACATTGGCTAAGACGTGTTGAGGAAAATGGCATGACCATTTCAATTTGCATCCATCAGAGGGTTGGTGGGGGAAACCACTGATCATGAACAAACTACTTGTTTGTGTTTGCATCCTAGAGGAAGCAACGACAATGAAAAGCCTTGTTTTTCTATTGTTAAAAATAGAAGGTTTTTGATAAAGGAAGATTGCAAAGTAAAGCAAAAAGAGATCTTGAGGAGGTACACATGGAGAATATGCAAAAAGAATTGTTGCAAGTTGATTGTTTATGGGCCGAGAGATGAAAAACACACACAGGATAATAATTCTACATGGATTCAGTTGCCTTAATTTCCTGCAATGTTGTGATATGAACATGGCCTTAGAAAGTAGCTAAGGCTGCGTTTGATGCAGCAGGTGAAAACGAAAAATTCGGAAAAAATCGTACGGGCGGGTGAAATTTCACCCGCCCGACGAAATCACCATCAAACGGGGTGAAATTCACCCCGTTTCTATCTTAACTGCGGCGGGTGGAATTCCACCCGCTCGACGCCCTAACCCCGACATTCTTTCAGCCCATCGCCTTCTTCCGCAGCAGCTCCTCCTCGTTCGAAGAGGTCCAGAGGCTCCTCATCGCCTTCTTCCGCCCGAAAGTCCGTTGCACCAGAGGCTCCTCATCGCTCTGTTGGTGATCTTTCCCCCCTTCTCTCTTGGTCTTTGGCGCTCTCTTCTTCTCCCAAAATCGTGCCCTAATCACGGTGTAAGTTCTCTTATTTTTTTCTCTCTTTCTCTCTTTTTCCCTTTCTCTCTTGTTCTCTGATGCCCTTTTGTTCTCCCTTTCTCAATCGAAGGCTTCATTCTCCGATCGCCGGTCGCTCAAGGCAAGCCCCCGTTTTGTCAACGTCTGGTATATCTCAAATCCCATAAAGTTGCGATTTTAGCCATTGCAACAAACTCCTTCATGTGGTTTCTGTTCATCTTTGTCTTGTGCGTTTTTTTCTTGTACGTTTTTTTGTGCTACAGGTGATTGTGTGTTACTGCTACCTTCTTTCTTGCTTGTGTTGTCAGTTCTTCCCCTTATGCTTCCTAGGCCATGCTGCATTTGTTATTTTCCATCGTCGCGCTTTTCACATGTTGCTTCATGGTCCTTGTGTCATTCCGATTTTTTACTGAACTGCAGCCTTACTGAACCACGAAGGTGACAAGCACGATGACTTGTCAACCCACTCGCTTAGTTCAGAAAAATGAACAAAAAAAATGTTTGCCTTCATCTTTTGTGTAACTACAAACCCAAATCACAGAAGCCTCAATCTTCAGTTGCTTCTTTTTTTAAAAAATCTTTTCTGGCGCATGTCTTTTGTTAACGTATAGACATGAAATCGTCGTATTTACATGTATCTGTAGTCATTTTAGCTATGAGAGCGTAATTTTTCATATGCTCAAGACCTAAGAAGTATTGTGTACACATGATTTTTATAAGCCAAAAAGTTTGAACTTCCTCGAAGATGGTATTGCTACTCGTAATTAGTCTCTGAAACCAGGTCAGTTTGTATAATTTTTTATGATTAGTTCTCTAAGAACGTTCTTCAAACAGAGGCAAGACTGTACTTTTCTTTCTCTCTTGGTGAATCCATCGCTTCGATCTACATGAATTTGTCTTTGCTTGACATAAAAAATGGCTCACCAATTTGAGAAACTTGACGAGCTTAGTGGTTCATAATTAGTTGAATAGGTCAAGATAGCAGTTCCAAAGTTTCCCTTTCGCTGTCTTTATGCCATGCATCCTATGAGGTTTTCTCTTGATAGAATCATGAGGTTTTCTCTTGACAGAAGCACTGGTGGGTTTTAACATTGTATATATCATTTTTCATTTTATTGATCTATTGAACTTTGAATTGTAAGTATGTATATCCGTTGATTTGGAAGTATGTATATCCGTTGATTTGGTTCTTTTGATGTGATACCTTGAACCCTTTCTATATGTGTTGTGAGACACTTGCCCACTACTGGAAGGTTGTTGCATGCACATGGTAAAAAATGACTTCTTCAGTTTGACCTTTCACCTGCAAACACTATTTTAAACATACAGTGGATAGGCCGATAAAGCACCTGTCAAGATTATTTAATGGGTGCTTATGTTAGAACTCTACGTGCTTCATTTACAACTCTTTTATGTTGTTGCTGCTGTCTACTGACTGTCTGTATGCCATAGAGACAGTGTATGCCCTTAACATAGAACTTTTAATAGCCATTTATTTTTTTCGTTTCAGAAATTTATACTCGTCTGAGATGAAATTGTATGTGTTATTATGTTCATTCTGAAATGTTTTGTTTTGCATATGCTTATATTGAAATGCTTCTGTTCATGTAAAATTTACAATATCAGCTGCCCTATCGAAGCTGAACAGCTCGCATTTGTGAGACAGTCTCATGTGGATATTTTAGGTTGCTGTTTTGGTGGTTTTTCTGTAATCATGAAAATAGCAGCAGGGGCCAAACATTATGGTACATGGTTCAGCATACTATTTCGTGCGTCTATTCCATAGTTCATGTTCATGTTTGTCTCCATATCATGTGATACTTGATATCCATGAAATATGTTGACACAGAACATGTCAAATACAAGAAGCAAAGTATAGAGGACAGGTATGACTAACTAATTCATTGCACATACAGAAAGAAGCATAAAGCAGGATTATCAACAAATCAAATGTTTGCAGATTATCAATTGAATAGTAAGTTTATTTTATCATCTTCACGATTGTTGCTTGTGGTTGTTTAACATTTGTTTTGTTTTCGACAGGACAACGAAGACTCGTCAAAAGTACTATGTAATCTTCGAGGGTAGGTCACGATGAATATACAACAGTTGGGAGCAGTGTCAACCATTAGTGTATCGCTACAAGGGCGCCCTGTTCAGATCATTTCATACCTATGAAGCAGCTCAATATCACATGAATAAATATCTGCACAACAAATACGGTGTGTAATTTTGTAGGCCATTGGACATTGTCGATGTCAACGCAACGGAAGAGAAAGAAGTGATGAAGACAAATGGACGGATGAACATTCAAGTTTTCTGGATTGCTTTTTTTGTTATTACTTGTTTTCTTTGTTGGATCTGTACTCGTTAAACTTATGTACTGGATGAGACACATATGTTATTTGGTGACTGCTTTAAACTTTGTTGGATCTGTACTCGTTAATCTTTCATATAGGTTGTAGTTGTTAAACTTTATATGTACTGGATGGGACAAGATGTTGTGTTGAATGTTTTTAAACTCTCTTACAGGTTCTACTGTTATTTTGAATATCAGTTAATTATTGTCAAGTTGATTACTTTTTTGTAGCTGCATTTCCATTACATTGATGGCGTCTGTTTATGAATTTTTCCTTTGCGCAATATTGTAATATAATTTATTTCATTTCTAAAAAAAGTGTGAAATCTAGCATGTGCATCAAACATAATTAAATTTACCAGGTTAAATGTTTCATTGTGCATCAAACAAGGTTAAAATTAACATGGTAAATTCTTCCAGTGCATCAAACATGACCTCAAATCGGAAGAGGGTAAAATTTCAACTTGAAAATTTTACCAGGTTAAATTTGCCAGAAAAATTTACCACGTTGAATTTCACCCGGTGCATCAAACGCACCCTAAGGGGCTTTGGGTTGAATATGTTTGCAGGGATAAATTTTCAAAATGTTGGGAGAAACTGAGCTTCACCGAAACAAAAATAGAGATCTCCGTCAGTTTTGTGCCTCTACCGACTGGTAATCTACATTTGGCGAAGGGCATGAAGCGAGGATAGACAATGCAATATGAAACAAAAATCTCGTTTGGTAATTCATGTGGTTCTGTTACTCACACCAAGGATAACTGCAAGTTATTTGGTGAGGGTACAAAGTAGGACAAAGTCGTCAAAAAACCCATGGAAACAAGTCACTATGGCAAGTAGAAAATGTGAAAATGTTCCATGGTAGAGCGCTGGAGATTTTTCAACCAAGAGCTCAATCCAAGGTAGAAAAGTCTACCAAGACAAGGGGTTCAACCATTTGCTAACCAGAAGTCAAGGACCGTTGGTTGATTTTAGGATATGAAATGACTATGTTACCCTTGGAATCCAAATTTTGGTGTCTTGTGCACAATTTTTTTTTAGTTTTAGTTTCATTCAAATTCAAACCACTGCTTCATGAACTGTGCACAAGAACAAATATGAGAGTTTAGGCATTAATATGTCCCCGTTACATGAAAACATGATAATTTATATACTATCAATTCACATTCGCTAGAATATGTTGAGGAAAATGTTATGACCATTTCAGTTCGCATCCATCGCAGGGTTAGTGGGGGAAATCATTGATCATGGACAAACTATTTATTTATGTTTGCATCTTAGAAAAAGCAGCGGTAATGAAAAACCTTGTTTTTAGAGTCAGAAATAGAAGGTTTTTGATAAGAGAAGATTCCAAAGTCAAGCAAGAAGAGATCCTGAGGAGGTACACATAGAGAATAAGCAAAAGAATTGTTGCAAGTCGATTGTCTATGGGCCAAGAGATGAAAAACACAGATAGGTTGACAGTTCTACATGGATTTAGTTGCCATAACTTCATGCAATGTTGTGGTATGAACATGACCTTTGAACACACTAACTACAGGGCTTTGGGGTGAGTATATTTGCAAGGACAAATCCCCAAAATGTTGGGAGAAACTGAGTTTCACCCAAACAAAAATAGAGATCCCCATTAGTCTTGTGCCTCTACCGACTGGTAGTCTATATTTGGGGGAGGGCATGAAGCCAGGATAGACAGGCAATATGAAACAAAAATCTCATTTTGTAATGCATGCGCTTCTCTTACTCATACCAAGGGCGCCTGCAAGTTAGTTGGTGAGGGTACAAAGCAGGACTAGGAGTCAGAAAACCCATGGAAACAAATCACTATGGAAAGTAGAAAAGTAGAAAATGTAAAAATGTTCCATGGTGGAGCGATAGAGATTTTTCAACCAAGGGCTCAATCCAAGGTAGAAAAGCCGTTGGCTGGGCACAATAGATTTTGAACAAGGTGCACAACCACATGTCAAAAATTTCAAGATACCAAGACACCCACCATAGGATCAAAATCGAGCCATCTATCCTTCTATCTCTAATCCTTTGATGTGTTGGATCGTTATAGAAACAATAGTTCTGGGAAGGAGGGGAGAGGTCTTTCCCCACTACCTGGTTTCTCTTTTCCCGCTGCTATAGGGACTGGGGAGCTTCCCTTTGATAAAGGAGGGAAAGGTCGAAGACACATAGGATGACCTAGCAGCAATAAATACAAGCTTTCAAGTCTATTTAACAAAAGCTTGAGAACTTCGAAGAATATGTGATTCCTCTGGTATTTAAAGATCTACAACAAGAAGGTCAAGACATGTGGATTAGAGTCGAAAGAAAAGGAGAAAGGGGAAATGGAAAACTGCACAGGGAGGAGAGGGGGGAATGATTTGGCCAGCGGTCAATGAATTTCAATGTAATGAATGTGAGGGGTCCACCCTGGCATCAATGCAAAGAGACCTCACAACTTTTATTGCTGAAAACTGGCTGCATAATATTCTTGATTGACTCTCAAGCTAAGGAGTTGATTTTGAGGACCATAGCTTGGAAATCTGTAGTATTCAAAAGAACGAACAAAAGGATATTGGGAAAGACAAGATCGTTACAATGAGGAGATTAATGTGCATGAATAAGCGGTGAATAGCATAGTCGAGTGGAATTTTTTCTTTAAATAGTCAGTCATTCCCACAATAGTGGGTGGGGATTTTAATTCTGTGTGGTGCTATTACAACAAGACCAGTGGAGCACTAAACTACTTAATATGTCTATCCATTTCTTCAACCTAAAAGAATTGGAGGCTAGAAGAAGTGTTTCATCCCACTGCCTACTAAAAAAACTGAAGCCTCAATGTCATTTAGCCAGAGAATCCAAACTTCACACAAAAGTTCAACAATGTAGATGAGTGCAATCGTGAACTGACATAAGATATTTAAATTGATTTTAAAAATGCAAAAATATATTCAAATTAACTAATAAAAAGATATGATTACATTTAAAAAAAACAAAAAGATAGCTGAAAGACATTGGCAGCTAATGTGCCAGGGACAAAGTCAAGAATTTCTCCAGTGGACCTTCTCCCGTGGTGATCCCCGTCGATCAAAAGAAGGTCATATTAGTCAATTGTTGGTTGGCTGTGTTCAATTTCTTTTTTAGAAAACTATGGCTAAAAGAATGGCACGAAAGGATTCTCCTTGATTGCTCATTGAAATCAATTTAGAGAGTCAATTCTAGCCACAAGGCTCATAAGATGGGCACCCTCATTAGTGGTTCCCATGGGAGGAACCACAATAAACTAAAAAGTCTCTCTTAGGAAAAGAACCATACTGCTTTTGGTAGGATAGAAAACACAATTAAAGAGCCAACTGGTCAGTTGAGAGATCTAAATCTAAATTAATAAGCATGTTTAAGATCAAATCTAACTGAAATCCAGGATTTTGATGACTAAGGCTAGGTTGGTCAAAAAACCGGGTTTGATCTTGCCTAAACTGGGTTTGCACCTGCCCAGGGAAGTGCTTGATTTGAGCATATGAGTTTGATCTTATTTAAATAACATGATTCTTAATATGATCTTCATTCATCTTATTTGGATGGATATAAAATGATTGGCTAAGTCTAAATTGTGGTGCTTGCTTTATGAGTAGTGGGCTCTAGGACTGATCTGGGGCAAGGACTTGGAGAGCTGGACTAGGTTTGGACAACACATCTCCATGACCTAGAGTTTTTAAATCATTTGGACAAGTTAGTTTTAAAACATTTAGAAATCTACGATTTGAAATGGTTCTTGCAAGAAAGATCAAACTGGATTCAGGATTTCACATACTTGGGGTTATGCCATAAGTTATGCTACTAAGCTAACCCGGTCTGATTTCAGACAAGGGGTGTATGTGGGTCAAAGGTGATGTAGGTGCATCTTAAAATAAATTTTATTGCGATGCATGACTAATTAAAGCATAAAAGAAATATGATCTACGTGCATTGATGCAAAAGTAAAAAGAAAGACGTTATAGGATTGAAATAGAAGAAAAGAAAAGAGAGGGAATCAAACCATAACAAAGATGCGTGCACAAAATTCCCTCTAGAATTGAATGATTTTTTTATTTGAAAACTAGAATGACATACTAAAAATGGAAAAAGAAATGTCGGTTACTTGAGGCACGATCCCCACACATAACCTTGTTGGGTTCTGAAAATTCATTTGAAAATCATATGATTTTGGATTTGATCATTTTTTTATCCAAATTTTTAAATTTAATTTCATGAAAAATGGCTTTGGATATGGGAGCAATCCTTTATTGGATTTATATCTGAATCTAAATTATTTGAATTTAAAATCTGTTTATTTGCAAATGACAATTAGACTTTGAATTTAATATAGAATTTGGCTATAACTTGGATATAGATCTGAAATTTTAATTTAGTTGGATCCAAATATGGCTTGGTTAAATTTATATCCAGATATGAAATCCAATTTGATTCAAGAAGGACCTCTTAAACATGGATTTATGAAGCAGATTATGAATTTTGAGAGTTGGTTTGGCTATTAACTTGGGAAATTTGGTTTGAGGAAATGGACCCGAATAGGGTATTCCTGGATTTGGATTTGAAAATCTGTTCATTTGGATACGGAAATGGAGGTTTAGAAATTTGCACTTATTCAAAGAAACACGAGTTGATATTTAAAGAAAATCAGATTGACTTTTAAAATTGAGATTTTGGATTTGAAAAAAATAAAAATAATATTCAGAAATTATCGAAGCCTTCGTTTGGCTGGCCAGTCTGGGTCGGTTTTTTCGAGCCCAAACCTAATCAGGCTGGATACCGGGTATCAGGTGGATACAAAGCCATGCTGGCCGAACATGATCCCGACGCAAAATCCCAACTCAAAATCCCAAATATATAAAAAGTTCAAATTACCCCCAAGTCTCACTCAAGCGCATGCACGCACCCGTTCGAATCAAATCACATGAAAATTTGGATCGACATAACAACGGTCTGCCTTGGCCGTTTATTGTTTTCCTCTTGTATTAACTCATAAGTTTGCGGAAGGGCTATTGGGGCCGTAATCAGGTGACACATATAATGGAATTTTATATTCTCAAACCATTTACAAAGCAGACAAGTCTACCCAAGGAAGTTTTAATACAAATCTCATAAACTCGAGAAAGAGAAAGAACATGAGCCAACTCGTAAAAAAAAAAAAAAGAAGATAAAATGATGAACAAAACTGCACACAAATTTAAATGAACACCTATAACCGTCCAGCCGCATCGCGTATTGGCGACAACGCTTGAATTCCGACGAGCAAGCGGTGGCAGCGACGAAGGTTCTCTGGCGATGTTCTTTGGTTGAGAGATGAGGATGGCGAGGACGGAGGCGGTAACCAGCCGTGGTGTTGAAGATGGTGGGAGATAATGAACGAAGCGGCTGAGAAGAGAAACAGCGGGGCAACTAAGAGAGCAACGCGGAGCAATAGATTGAGAGGAAGAAGACAGAAGGGGAAGAAAACTTGCCGGAGGAGAAGGAGGAAATGAGAAAGGCGTGAGGAAAGGTTCCGTGGTAGTGGAGAGAGAAATATGGAGTGGGAAGAAGAACGGAGGAAAGAAGTGGCCATCAGGGAGGAGATGCGGAGGATGAAGAAAAACAGAGAGGTGAAATAAAAAGGAGGAACTTGAAGGAGGCAGCGATTGAGAGAGATGGTGAAGGAGGTGGCGGCTCAGGGGTCGATTATGGGCGAGCGATCGCCAGAGGAGGCAGCCTGAGCGATGGAGGTAAATGTTCAATTCACCTATGCGTCCTCGAGTCTACATTAGCTGAGATCTTCTTTCAAATGCCTTCATCTCATCGTTCTCAGATATAGGGAAGAAGATTGTGTTCCATCAATCATAATGCTTCTCTCTTTCTCTATCTCTCTCTTATTCAGAAGCCCCTTTTCCATGACAATCTTTATCTTCCAGGAACTTTACTCAACGACTGACAGATTCTTCATGCACTTTAGGCAAAAATTTATCATCTAGGACCCTCACGCTCAATGATCACAGAAATTCAATCCACAACAAAGAGGGATTATTGAAGCCCAGTCAGCGTCAAAGCCTGATTCTCTTCTTTGTTCATCAGCAAGAGCAATGAACGTGACCGACACTTCTACTTAAAATTAACAACTAGTAAATGTTTCATGTCTACATTCATTTAAAGGAACCATACACACTTGTTAGGAAGTAGCATGATATATCTTCCTTATGCGATTACTTTTTCTGCTAACAGAGCTACTCCTTTTGCTTTTGGTAGGAATTGTTGAAGGGATCCTGCGAGAACAATCAATGTCTTGCTGCCGTTTCTCTCTGCAGTCGACTGCTCTCTCCTTCCCTCCATCGAGAACCCAAAGTAAACATGAGCCCGTTGTGTGTGTGTGTGTGTGGGTGTGACTGTGTGTATGTGCTTTTGTGTGTTAAATGCATTTCTCCGTACATAAAGATGCACATGTATTGTTTATGCTCTGAAGCTGCAATTCATAATTCTCCCTGTTTGCGGCTTCTAACTGAAGATCGGCACTTGAAATCCTTTCATAGCCTTGCCGTGGCACCTGCTCTGCAAATCATTCACCACTTAATTACACAAAAAAATCAAAGGCCTTAACACTATTGGATTTGCCTGCGCTCAAGAGTTTCCATATTCGTTGCATGATATGTGGAATTTGATAACACAGAGAAAAAACATGTTTTTGACTTCTTATGTCGATTCCTAGTTTTTTAAGCACGGAGATTTCATTGGGGAAAAGTGTTTGTGTGTGTGTGTGCATTAACTGGTATATCTGATATATTTAGACTATGGTTCTATGCACCAGTAAGATGTGCATGGAACATTTTTCTCTTTGTTTTTTATAGATTCACATTCTTTGTTTGATTTGCTCTCCTCGATGACTTCCACACCATATGTATTAACACTACTTTCACCAGCATTACTTTGTTCAGCTTTCTTTTTTGGTCATTCATCCACAACTCTTAGCACATGCAAAAATTGTTTAAAAAACTAAATGAAAATAACAAAGTTAATAAAAGTGTGGCTGTCCTAATATCTTGCTTCAAATCCGTGTGTCGTATGTATGAACATGTATTATTATACAACAAGAGCTGGGGAAGAATGGAATTAAACATTCATAAGTTGAATATTACATGTTTACGTACATTGAAATGAATTTATGGTAACGTCAATGTAATATCACGTACAATACCCATAACAATGGCCTGGAAAAGCTGATTGAATGAAAATGTGAGACGAAATTTTGCATAAATGGTACGGAAAGATGTTAGAAAATGCTGTGTTGAACATGTTTCTTTAAGAATTAGCAATAACAAATGATACGCCATGCCTTTCAAATTTTCTAAAAATATAAAGAATGTTAATCTATGTATGAAAATATCTTATTCTATTGCTACGAGGTCATTATGGGCATGTGTGTCCATGTATTATATCGAATCCGCATATATTTTCATCAAATATATCTACTAAAGGACAAGCCTTATCATATTTGTTTCGGTTTACATCTCAAAAAGTTTTTTTTTTTTTTTTTTTTTTTAAAGAAATCCATTCATCTAATTTTCTCTTTTAATTCCAGAGCAGCATATATACATAAACAAGAAAATGTAGATTTTAGCAATGGATCTACAAGAAAAAATAGATTTCAGCAATGGACGAATGAAAAAAGCTTGTTAACAGATTATAATTAAATATGCCATTAAATAAATTACTTGTTTTTTAGAACTGATTCACATATGGCAACTAGGGAAAAAGATCATAACATAATTTCCGGATCCCCAAATTAGTATGTACAGAACCCTGAAAATTTAACAATAAAACTGTGAGTTAGACAAGAATACATGCTCAATATCGCCTCAAAACGAAATCATTTTCCAAGAATTCAAGAAAGTTAAACAACATCATATGCCAGACAACTACAGCATAATTCAATTGCCAAATTACGAGAAAACATCAAAATATAAGTACCATATCTACTTTACCATAGAGAAAAGAAACCGAATTAAAAAAAAAAAGATCTTACAATCTCATTTAATCGTTACAACCAAGCCGGACAGATCTTAATTTTATTATAACAGTAACCAGTAGCACTAAAAAGGCCCATTAGCAGCCACGACGAGTTCCTATTTTTTGTGAATAGGAACCGTGTTATGAGGGGAGGGAAGGAGTGGGGCTGCGAAGGCTTAATGTTTTACTAGTTATAGAGCGTTAATATGGGAACCTCCCATCCGTTTTGGCGTCAGCGGAGGAGAGAAAGATGATGTCCAAGTCAAGGGTGGTGGTGGGAGAGGAGAACTTCAACGGAAGTTCCTAAAGCATTCTCACGCCACCTCCATTCCTTCCACCTCCATCCTTACATCAACGACAAAACCTTTAATTGCAAGCCTATTTTTTAATATGATCGGTTCCGTGGATACATTGCTTTAACAGACCAACCACCCTTCCGTCCGTGTTTGGAAAAGGAAATATATTTCAAGATAGAAGTGAAAATCTTTAATTTTTGAATATACATATATCAAGATATGTAGACTATACATTTGTTTAGTTGTAAGCATGAATTCAACAGTCAACTATTGTATAGTTGATTATTGAGATTTAACATGTAATAAATAAATTTAACTTTATTTACATGCAGTAACAATATATTAAAAATTTCATTGACTCAATCACCTGCCATCCAAGTCCAAGTCACGACTTTATCAGCTATACCATCAAACACTTAACTCATCAACCGACCATTAGCTAGCAAAGGTAATTAGTCCTAAAAAATTTATTGCTATCATTTTCTAAGCCCATTCCTTTTTTTTTGGCTTTTTATCCCAAAATAGTCCTCGAAAAGGTTACAAGCACTTCTTATACATACTAATTTGTTTTTTTTTAAGTCCTTTTAACAATAGAAAACATCAAGGACGTATTTGCTTTGGTCAAGGAAAATGAGAGGATCAATTTGGAAAATTGTCAGGTGAAAGATATTTTTGCAAATACAGATGCAAGGCAAGGATTTCTATAGTGCTCAGTTTGGTGCACCTGGATTTGTATATCCTTCTAAATTAGCATGTGCTGGAACAGATGAAGTTATTTCCCACATTGAATTGAAATCCTTTTGTTTTAAGGGGTGCAATGTCGAATTAAGAGGTAAGTCTCTAGTTTGATTCTCATTAGTGTCATGTATTTCACTTAATTGATGGGTCACAACACCTACTTAAAAGGTGCAACACAACTATCATTGAGGCTGACATAGTCCAAAACCCCAGAGGCACCAGGAATAAAAGAACTTTCCAGCTTTTTTCTGGGCTCACCCAGAATTGAAATCCTTTTAATTATGCTTCCGTTGTCACTCACGTAGTTGGATTCCGAGCCAGATATAGATATAAAGGATATCAAACAAACCACAACATACCCCATTTCTAACATATTTTCAATTCCAAGAAAGGGAAATTCAACACATTGACAGCCTGTGTCCTTGTTATTACATTACCATCGCCAGTTTATTACATAAACGACGGTGAGCTCATTAGCCAAGGTGGTTTAATATTCTCAGGGGAAGTTGATGTTGTACACTGGTTGCATGTTGGGGTAGAAGAGCCCGAAGTTCCGCTCTATCTCAGCTCCTGGCTTCAGGTTCTCGTTGAACAGGGCGAATACATAGGTGTCCACCGAAGTCCCGGGCCTCTTGGGCGTCCCCTGTGCCACATGGTTCACCAGGTTCTGATTATACGTGCTTGCGTCGGACACCGTAGCTTCATAAACTTTGGCGTCCGCCGCCGCGCTGCCGCTGCTTCTCCCCCTTGATGGCCAGCCACTCTCGGTGACCCTGATGGAAATGCGAGCGGCGCTGTCAAGGCCATCAACCTTTTGCAAGCCTGGGACATCGACCTTCTCAATCGCGGAGTAAACAGTGTCCACCATTGCATCGAAGAGGTTCCGGTACCTCAGGGCGCCGTCAGTAACCACGTCATAATTGGCTCTGAAGAGGGCGTAGTCCAAGGAAATGACGTCGTTCTGAACGTAGGAGAAGTAAGGGTACACGGTGACCATGAGCGGCGCGCCGGTTCGAGCTAGAAACTGGACGATGGGCACCATGAAGGGCATAGCATCTGGGGTGAAGACGCCGGCGGAGGGAGGGAAGCCGGTGGTCACCGCCGTGCTGACCACTGTGGATACCTTGATCCGACCTCCAAGTCCGGCCCCCTGGATGGAATTGTATATGTTTTGCATGGCCGGAAGTACCAACTGCGCTTGGGGTCCTGGGATGAGCTCGCTGCCGACAGTGATGGACCCAAATGTGACAGCCGGGTAGGCTTGGATGTTTGTCGCGACCCACGAGCCGGCAGCCGACGGGTTGTTGGCGATGTTCTGGAGTTCTGAGTTTGGGACGGCGAGGTTGACCTCAATGCCTGAGTTTGCTAGTGCCTGCAGGGCATCCCGGTTCGGCTCAAACAGCCTCACCTTCCTGATGTTCTTTGATCGAAGGAGCCCGACAACCGCCGATGATGGCGGCAGATTGTTGCCATTCAGACCATAGCACACCCCAACCGCCTGAGCTTCTGTGATGGAGATCAACCGGAAAAATCGTCACAAACCAAAAAAACCGCTGATTTAATTTCCATCATGGTACATATGCAAAACCGATGTCCCCAATTTCGATGTTTGGAGACTGAATCTTGTAATTTTGATCGATCGTGCATGGACAAATACTTTAGAAGCCAAAACGAAGGATCTGGAGATAGATATTTAGTCCATAGCTGTGAACGCAATTAAGCATGTCCACAACGAAGGACAAACATGGCCCCATGAGTCAACACCAAAGGTTTGGTTACAATCCACTGGCTGAATACATATAATGAGAAAAATAAAGTCCTTTTATCACGCAATAGACGGGCACCACGAGTTCCAAGGCTACACCAAACAAGAATCTTGAAGCAAATGAGTAAAGCTAGTGGCTGATGGGGAAAAAAAAAAAATTCTAGAAAGGCACTCGTTCAGACGTTTTATGTATCTAAATGGGCACTACGTATTACGAAACAAATATTTGAAAATGTTAACATAAAAATAGAACAAAAATTTGAAAAAAAAAATTTCTAGAAAGGCACTCGTTCAGACGTTTTATACATCTAAATGGGCACTACGTATTACAAAACAAAGATTTGAAAATGTTAACATAAAAATAGAACAAAAATTTGAAATATAAAAATACAGAACCATTGAAGGGCTTCTCATATGTGGCTCCCCCTCTGGGTAAAAGCAGAAACCAGATTAAATAGAAGAACGCGAAAAATTGGTTGTTGAGACCAGTAAGACCAGGAAGCGAAAGCAGTTGGAATATTGGTTATATTTTCATATTAATAAAATCTGTACATGAAAAAAAGAACTTTATATACCTATATGGCTGAGGATGAGCAGTGGAACTTCTTTATTAGTTAATTAGCATGGAGAATTTTCGTTAGGAAGGCTAGAGCTCGTCCTGAAGTCAAAAAACTTTTAAAAGAGGCTAGACTAAAGCGGCAGGTCCTGATTAGGAGAAGAATCATCAAACGAACAATTGCTGCGAGACACCTTCTAAATACATTATTACTAAGTATTTGTATGGTAATCAGTAAGTAAGAACTTTTTTTTTTTTTCTTTGGGAGCAGATAATATATATAAATAATCTGTGTGGTTGTTGCGGGCTTACCTGCTCCATTTGGTGCTGCACTGAGCAGGCCGAGCAAAACTAATGTCACCAACATTGTGAAATAAAGACTCCCCTTAAGACCAGCCATTGCTCTTTGAGAGGTGGGTGGCAGTCTTGGCTATCTCTATCTCAATGAAGTTGAAGGATATATCATACGTCCCTAAAGAAAGATCTTGAAGGCATAAGGTCTTGCTTTATTTACGTTAAATGTGGTTTTTTAATTAAATATTATAAAAAAACCCACACTGTTATCGACACTTGGTTATTTTACATAAAAACTGCTGGCCTTGGTGTGCCTAGAAGACTGATCTTTGAAAACTACCGTATGCTAAGCGGTTATCACGCACTGTGCTCGAAGAGAGGAGCGAGTGGAGGGAAAGATATATTGTTTAAGAATTTATCGTTCAATGTAAAACTCTTTCAATGTAAGACGGTTGTCATCATAAATGTTCAACAAACTGCGGACCCACTAGAAGAGCTGCCGAAAGAATTCTTTAAGATTTCGAGGTAACAGCTAGAAAAGTCTATAGTAGACAGGGAGAGAGAGAGAGTTGTGGTTACTGTTGTACGTGGTGAGCAAAGAAAAACCAAGTGAAGTCAGTCAAGATTGTATTATATATACAGTTCTCTTCTGCCTCCTCTTTTGCTAGTTAGATCAAGTTTGACCAGAAGAAACGAGATGAGAAAGATATACTGAGAATTCAGTCAAGATTGTATTATATATACAGTTCTCGGATACATGCATGTCACTTGTTCTATGAGTGATAAACTGCACTCTTCTTCATAAAAATGCGGTCATCGTTAATTGAAGCCAGCTTAGAATGTTTTTCATTTTGGAAAAACATTAAAAATTACAACTCTTAAAGGAAGTTAACCAAGGGCAAACTGTTACTTGTAGGAGCCGCAATTGGAACACCAACAAACTGTTACATGAATAAAGCCATTGAAACAACAACAAACTGTTACATGAATATGATTCATTCTTATGACATGGGACAATTTGTTACTGTTCTTATTTATAATGCCAAATGGTTATGTATGGTCATTTCTGGTGATAGTAGATTTACTCGTCCTACTCAGTTCACTTTCTACTCCAACTAAATTTTTAGAAAAAAACGGTGGAAGTTAATTATGGTAGTAAGCGAGTCATAAGTACCCCAATTATCATTTCTTTCGTCTGGGTGTACCTTAGCCGTCTCAATAGTCTCAAAATTCGCCATAACTCAAGTCATCGTGTTGGACTCATGCTGAAAAACTTTTGAAGGGAGAATAATCATGAGCAGCTGATCTGCACAAAAAATATAAATGTACGTACCCCACATATGCTCTTAGACGCCTGTATAGGAAGATTTGACAGGAAAAACCGAGACCATTGATGTCACATGTTTGAAATTATCATTTTAATTTTTTGTCCAGCGCATATGTTTGAACGCATTGCAGAAGCCTATTAATACATGAAGACTACAAGTCTGAATGCATGCTAGTCACTGTTAATTTGGTCCAACAAAAAAGTCCTATATGATACATGCATTATTGTCATAGCTGGAAATAGGATTAGTGGACAAACTTGTAGCACATCAAGAGATTGTGAGAGTAGTTATGCGATACACGCCACCTCTATGTATATAATTTCATGCACCATTTTAAGTATGACAAAAAAACTCATGGTTAATATAAAAAATAAACTTTTATAGAGATAAAAACTGAAACTGGAAAAAGAAGATTTGAGAATTCGACAAAGGTCAAATTTGTTCTTCCATATATGCATATCGTTATGACCAATGTATCCTTTTACACAGTAAAAAAAGAAAAACCTTTTTGTTTTTTTGTCATTATCTCATAAATATTTTATTAGTTCATAAACATTATATCATTAGTGTTATCTCACAAATATTTTATTATCTCATAAACATTATTTCATACTTATGTTTAGTATTATCTCATGCATCACTTCGTTATCTCATTTATCTCATAAATTTTTTGTCATCTCATAAACATTATCTCATACTTATGTTCAGTGTTATTTTATGCATTTATTAGTTCATTATCTTATTATCTCATAAATCTTTTGTTATTTTATAAATATTATCTCATATTTATTTGTTGTTTCATACCTATTTGTTATTTCATGCACATGAATACTCAATATTTGGGCACGAAAGTAAATATACATATTGGTAGTAGGGTCTATATCCGGCAGACAATCATTACATATACAGAGCAGCATACAGATACTCAGTATGGACTTCTAGCAAGATATTGCATGCTCTTATTACATAGAATAAACATAAACTTGCATGCTGATGCTCCTTCCTGAGAACGCATCCTCTGGAGGGTTGGCCTCAAGATGTACTCTCTTAGTAGGAGGCAACCAGTTACCACCACTTATTCCTACCCTTGATCATAGTTGACAAATTTTTAATCTATTTCTTTCTTCTTTAGATGGATCAAAAGGGAATGAGAACACAACTTCCAAATCTCTCTTCCCAAACCTGCAATGGTATATTTCTTTCCTTCCATCATTGTACCAGAAAGCCTGATTTTTTTGTTGAAGTACTTCTCACCCACCAATCTCCACAGCCTCCTAGCTACCCTACGTGTAAACAAAATATGATTTGTTGACTCCTTATAAAAGGAAGATGGTATGGCGACCCCAAATTTTCAAGGTTTTTTTTTTCCTGAAACACGATATATAAAAATAAATATCAACCAACCTGTAAGACTTTTGAAACATTTTGCCACCATTACCACCAACCACAGCCGCTCCAAAATAAACTAAATGTAACTAATAAGTTTAACCCTACATGGGATTAAAAGGAAACAAAAAAAAATAAAGGGTTTTCAACATCCAACTCAAACTTTGACATTGATTTGGGCATCATAAGACTATGACAACAACATAGCATCCATGTCACAACTCCCCTCTAGTCGCGATCACCTGAAAATATATTGGGGTGAGAACTTGAAAAAGTTTTCAGTATGATGACTACCATTGTTTTACCCGCTTATAATTAGCATATTTGCAATCAAATTTAAGTAGGAAAACCATAGCTCAAATGCACTACTGGACACGATGATGGAATATCCAACTACAACGAGTAATTCATCAACGCAGGCACGTATGGATGATAAAGAACAATTAACAATAAGTATTGCATAGTCATTTGTAGATACGTATGCTACCAGATGCAATCATATTATCTATTGGCATGCTTGCATCCATAATTAGTTTCTCTTGTCAATTAATCGTAGGCATTAGCTGCCACTGGTATTTTCACAACATACTAATAACAACTATAAAATATTAACCCCAATACATGGTATTATTTAAGTCTGGGTGTTGGGCCAGGTAAGCAACAGGTACTCGCCCGGGTGAGCCCGATAAGCGCAGTTTGGCCAGATAGCATTTTTAATATATATATATATATTTGATATATATATATATATATATATATATATATATATATATATATATATATAATTATAATATGTTATTATGATTAATTATATTTATATGACATTTTATATTAAATATATATATATATATATATTTTTAATTTAATCAAGCCGGGCACAGACCTGGCTCGGGCTCACGTTTTATGTGTCGAGCCGGGCTTGACTCTGGGTTCGAGTGTCAGACTGGCCTGAGCCCAACTCCTTATCGGACCGGGCCGGACCCAAGCCCAGGCTTAGTATTGTTAGATTCAAAGATTGTCTCACTCTATTTAACTGATATCTTAAAAGGGACAAGTTCGATGTCTGTTCCACACAATCTCAGGGTTTGAAATGGGTCATCCCATAGTGGGAATGCACAAAAACACATCCAGACTCTTGTAAAACAACAAAATAACCTAAATGAAATAGCAATGGCCGGCCCAGACCCACCTAAGTGGAAAGGCAACCCCCTGCACCTTCCTGATGTCAAGAGAGATTGTGCCGCCCTACAATGGGAATAGTCCAAACCATACACAATCAAGCCAAATTATGCATTAGTAAACATAAGCATTAGTCAATTACTTTCAAGTATTAATTTGCTCATATTATTTCTCTAATCATATGTAATTATATTTAATTATAATGAGCAACTGGCTGAAAATGGAAGAAGTGATAAAAATAAAAAATTTTGTCAACAAGCTTCAAGCATTGAAGACATTATTTCATTTACTTTGATAGTTTGGATCTTGAAACTAGACTATTGCATATCCAAAACAATAACGTATGGTGATATAAACATATCCATACTCGTCCATATATATTCATCCAACATGGGTCAAATATAATATTGACAACTATCATGCATATGCATATGAACATCACCGCCAAAACAGCCACGTAATGCCAGCAACCTAAGGTCAGTTACTATTATATTTATTATGTTTGTTAATTATTTATTTTTTGATTTACTTTTTTCATCTCTTTCCCTCTCGTGTGCGGTTTTGGATTCCAGCTTGGTGTCTGTTTCTGCCCATGTCTGGCAACCAGCGTGCCACCACCAACACAGCGCCAACTGCAGCTGTAGATGCCTTTTCTATATATATATACACCCATCATCTCAGGTTTTCGAGCATTTGGATGTGGCTGGAAAAGGCGGCAGCTGTGACTAGCCACTTTTGGTGATTGCATATCAAGAAAACTCATCTTACTCATCTAATTGTATATCTATTCATTTAGTCATAAGTGTCATGGCTCTTTTTTTTTTGTTTTCCCTTTCAAAGCTTTGAAAGTTTGAAAGGCTCACTGAAAACAACTGGCGATGGTGATTTGGGTTTGAGGAAGGTGTAGTGGCTATCAGCAAAGAAAATGAAGTGGCAAAAACAGATTATAAGAAAACGGGGACATTAGGACAGGATAGGGCTCAAGAGACTAATAGTAAAGAGGGCTTTGGTTCCTATAGTTGTTCAATTTTTTACTTTTCTTGTTTTTACGGTGGAGACTTTGTTGCCCCTACCAAATAATATGCATAGAAATTATGATGCATTGTACTCATAACATCGGTATGAATATATAGCATGGATCAACCAATAGGAAATAAGTATCTTTTGCACCAAGGGATCACGTGGAATTATGTTGGATTTCTTGTTGGATGCCAGCGAAAGGCCAGGGTAGCCATGGGGGCTCATAGTGGCAATATGTGTGAGAGAGAGAGAGAGAGAGAGAATAATTGTGCCAGTGGAAAAGGGAGCTTATATACCGTTCTATAAGAAACTTTTGTATTGTCAGCTCCGCTGATAGTAGATAAAGTCGTCCTGTTCAGTTCACATGTTACTCCAACTAAATATGTAGAAAAAATGGTGAAGTTAATTATGTTAGTAAGGGAGTCACAAGAATATATAGCCACAAATATTGTGACATTTTCGAAAATATTGTGATATTAATGAAATAAATAGAAAAATTAAAAAAAGGAAAAATATCGTTACATATTAAAAACGTTGAAATGAATTTATCACGATTTTTTCATTTATTTGTAATTTTTTTTAACTTTTGTTTCATTGTTTTATTTCCTTCTTTTTTAAGTATTTAACATGACTCCTTAAATGCACTATAATACTTAGTTTTTCATTTCCTGTATTTTCACCTAACATTTTAATTTTTTATTTTCTGAAAAGAACTCTTAAATATTCCTAATTTTTTGTAAAAAAACAACGGCAGAAAAATACCTAAAAAAACTCAGTCGTTGAAATATTTGTGGTTATACCTAGCCCCCTAGTTGTTGGGTTCATGCCTATGAAATTTTGAAGGGAGAGTAGAATAATGTAAACAGGTCTATACCGGTGACATCAACATTAACTTGCTGGTAAGACATAACAAGGGCCGAGCAAAGGGCCGAGCAAGGGCCTGCATGGGCCGAGGTCCCACACCAATTTTTTTTTTAAAAAATTACATGTAAATTATAGAAAAATGTATTTGTTTTATATAAAAATTTTGAAAAATGATATTTCGGCTCGTGTCAAAATGTAAAAACTTTAATTCGGCCCCTCATGAAAAATTTCTACCTCCGCCAATGAACGTAGTGTTATGTTACTTTTGATGGAGTCAAATAAACATCAATGGTCTTTGCATCATTCACATCTTTTAATTGTACATCCACAAAATTGCCTACGTTTTCACGTCCATAACTTGCCTACTGGAACGGTACCGCTATGTATTTTTTGTGGCTAATTGCCAACCCATGCCCACACCTGCCTCCTCTCCTGGACCTGGACATAGCTAAGGGCGACCTGTCCTCTCCTTCTTTCTCGCTGGCTGCCCCCTCCCTCATGCCCAACTAGTGTTACAACGGCAAGTACATGTTAAACTATTAACGAAAACAAAACCTTTTTATGCATGAATTCAGTACAAAACTTAGCATTTTACCGAATGAAAATTTTGTTGGGATGATGTCAAAGCAAACACCATGAAAAGCCCACTTGTGTTGCAGCACTATGCTAACGAGGTGGGAGTCTTGGCTATCTCTATCTCAACAACCAATCTAATTTATAGGTGGGGAGAGTCGTGATGCAACACAAGGGTCAACAAAGTCGAGGCTGCGGTGAGAGAGAGGGAGAGAGAGTGAGCCGATAAAATGGGAATATATATCAAAATTTGGGGACAAGAAGTCCCCTAAATACACAACAATCCGCAAAAAAGACATGCCGCAAAAGCATAAGCAGGAAGAAGAAATATATACATACAAAGTACAGAAAAATAAGAGAGAAGAGGAAAGACGAAGTGACACAGTCACCCAACCGCAGACTGGCAGCGGCGCTTTAACCGAATGGCAAACTGGACATCCCCTTGCACTAGACGAGCCATAGAATCTGGCGAAGAGAAGGTGCCCCTGAAGACCCTGTTGTTAGCCAAGTAGAAGCAAAGATACTAGAGAAAAAAGTGCAAGAAGTAAAAAGGTGGACCCGAGACTCAGTCGCGACAAGACATAGAGGACACTGGTTAGCCATACTGATGCCAAGGCACTGGAGAGGGAGAGAGAGTGAGAGTTGTGGATACTGTTGTACGTGATGAGCAGAGAAAAACCAAGTCAAGTCAGTCAATTTTGGCAACTATTATTATGAGCAAGCTTGTCTACTGCTTTGGTTTCTCTTCTGCCTCCTCTCTTGCTGGTTAGATCAAGTTTTACCAGATGAGAAAGATCTAATGAGAAGTCATGAAGATTGTATTATATATACAGTACTTAGGTACATGCATGTAATTAAGCCTGGGCATCGGGCCGGCCTGGCCCGATAACGAATTGGGCCTGTGTCGGCCCAACATCCAAAAACCGGAACCTGCCCATTTCGATTAGGAAAACCTGAGCCCGAGCCTGGCTTGGGCCAAATTAAATTTAAAATATATTTTTAATATAAAAAATAATACATATATATAATTAATGATAATCAAATATTATATATATATATTATAAATTTAAAAAATAAAATTTTTGAGTTCAAATCGGGCACACTTGAGCCGGCCCCATAACGAGTTGGGCCCGCCCAGGTCCCTTTTTCTTATGCCCGAGTCCAGTCAAGTATTCGACGACGGGAGCTGTTTGGCAATTCAAAACAACAACAACAAACTGTTACATGAATATGCTTCATTCTTATATGGGACAATTTGTAACTGTTCTCATTTATAATGCCAAATGGCTATCTATGTATGGTCATTTCTGGTGATAGTAGATTAACTTGTCCTCAGTTCACATGTTACTCCAACTAAAAATATCTAGAGGAAACAGTTGAAGTTAATTATGGTAGTAAGCGAGTCATAAGCAAGCACCCCAATTATCATTTCTTTTGTCAACCAGTAACCACCACAATAGTCTCAAAATTCTCCTTAACTCAAGTCATCTTGTTGGACTCATGATCATGAGCTTTTAGGCGTCATGATCAGTGACATGATTTTCCTTCTCTAGAGGAAGATTTGACAGGGAAAAAAAAAAAGATAGACCATTGATGTCACATGTTTGAAATGTTGCACATCTATCATTTGATTTTTTTGTCCAGCGCATATGTTTGAACGCATTGCAGAAGACTATTAATACATGAAGACTACAAGTCTGCTGTTAATTTAGCCCTACATGATAATTCATGCATGCATTATTTGCATTTTTGAGAGGTGGGTGAGAGTCTTGGAAGGATTGAAACCGATCGAATTTGTAAGGGGAGAGAGGCGTGATGCAACACAACCGTTAATAAAGTCTAGAGTCTGCCGCGATAGAGAGAGAAGAGAGATAAGAGATAGAAGATTCCTTTTCGGAGCAAGACAAATAATTAGACCACTAGGCCGCTCTCAAACGAAATCTGGTGAACCCCATCCCATTAAGTATAACACACACCAAGAAAAATGAAAAGAAAAAGGAAACGAAGAGTCGAGAGCAACCACTTTCCTTGTTTGGGTGAGTAACTCTAGTTCTCGATTTTTAAAGATCTCGGTCTATTATCTATTTTCTCTGTCCTTTTCAGGAGTAAAGTCACATTTAACGAGTTGTTAAGGAAGAAAAATGTTCCTTCTTTGGGGAAATATCGGATAAATTTTAGTTTAATAATATGTTAGATAAAAAGTGAACAAGTTTAATGAAAAATTGAATTGCAAAGATAATGAAAGATGACATGATATGAGATGGGTGAAGTTACAAAGAGGGGGAAATTCACTATTTGAGAATTTGATAGCTTGAAGTTCCCGTAGTTACATACATTTGTTTATACTTGTGACCAATCATTAAGATCTAACGTTTGCTAATGAAACTTAGTTTCAAAAGAAATAACATCCTTGTTTACTATTTTCAGAAGATGATGCAATCCGCAAAAAAAAAATGTTAGCTCAAAACTATAAGGGAGTATTTGAATGACACCTTTAAATGCCATTTTGGAGGCAAAATGTCATTTGCCTCTAAAACGGCATTTAAGGAGTGCTTGGCCGTAGTCGAAGCTTGATTTATCGAAAAACTCAGTTTCCACAAAATGATCAAGACAGGGGCTGGTAGGTACTAGTTCCAGTTTCGAACTCTTGTGGTGCTAATTTTCTGTTAAATCCATCTAACTCAGGTCCAGAAGACGCAATACCAAACTAGTTCAAAACAGAACGGGAAGGGTGAGGGGCTGTCTCACTTCAATTTTTTTCTTTTTTAAATTGACGTCTAAATTTTAGAAAATTTTGTTTGTTTTATATAAAGATTTTAAAAATAACATTCTGACCCTCCTTATGAAAAATTTCTAGCTCTGCCTCTGCACGACATGAAAATAACATGATTCAGATTCGAAGGATACAAAGTTCAAATATATCATAAAATACTTTGGTGTTACTATTAAAACCTGTGAATCATGGTAAACAACGCCCAAGTTAAAGAACATGCGCGCAAATTGAAGAACAAGCCATATGTTCACCCAATCTTTGTAAGGAAAACTTTTTAGGCATAAGGTATGGCCTTAGAAGTTTTATGTCAAGTGTGATTTTTGTAAATTAGATATTAAAAAAAAACACCAGTAGCAAAGCTGTCGAAATAATTCTTCAAGATTTCGAGTAATATAGCAAGAAAAGAAAGCCTATATTAGATAGAGACAGAAAGAGAGAGAGAGGGAGGGAGATTGTGGATACTGCTGGACGTAGCGACAAGAGAAAAACCAAGTTAAGTCAATTTCGGCAATTATTAACATGAACAAACTTGATCTGCCTTCTCTTCTGCCTTAAGCAGATCAAGTTTGACCAGAGGAATGATGACGAGAAAGATACACTGAGAAGTCAGTCAAGTTTTCGAAGAAGCTACAGCTTGTTCTGTGAGTGATAAACTGCACTATTCTTCATCAAAGTAGGGCCATATCCAAATGTTTTTTGAAAAAAAAAAAGTGGTCATCGCTAATTATAACCAAGGAGGAACCTTTTTCATTTCTGAAAAATATAAAAAATTAAAACTCGCAGTCAGTTTGGCAATGGAAATAAATAATAAACTGTGTTCCATTGTTATGACATGAGACAACTTGTGACTGTTCTCATTAATCTCAAACTGCTCTGTATTGTCAGTTCCGGTGATAGTAGGGAAAGTCGTCCTATTCAGTTCACATGTTACTCCAACTAAATATGTAGAAAAAATGGTGAAGTTAATTATGTTAGTAAGGGAGTGACAAGCATATATATAGCCACAAATGTTGTGATATTTTTGAAAATATTGTGATATTAATGAAATAAATAAAAAAATTTAAAAAGGGAAAATATTGTGACATTAAAAAACGTGGAAATGAATTTATCACGATTTTTTCATTTATTTGTTATTTCATTTATTTGTTTTTTTAACTGTTTCATTGTTTTATTTCCTCCTTTTTAAAGTATGTATTTAACATGACTTCTTAAATGCAATATAGTACTTAGTTTTTCATTTCTTGTATTTTCACCTAACATTTTAATTTTTTATTTTATGAAAAGAACTCTTAAATATTCCTGAATTTTTTTAGGAAAAAACAACAGCAGAAAAATACCTAAAAAAACTCAGTCGTTGAAATATTTGTGGTTATTAAAGGTCGTTTGATGGCTGTACCATAGGACAGAACAGACAGGACGTCCTGTCCATTACACTGCTGTTCTGTCCATCCTGTCAATGGTGTTCCTTGTCCATCGTTTGATAGTTTTAAGAACAGAACGCTATGTTCTTCTTGTCCGGCGTTTGTTTCGTGTGTGTCTGTTCTGTCTGTTCTGTTTGTCCTGTCTAACGTTTGTTTTTGTAAAGAGTAAAAGCATACATTTAATCAAATACACAGGAACTGACGGATGGTAAATGTGATGGAAAGAAAGAGATCTGGTGGGTCTCTTAGCCACAGCATGACATCTCTTCAAATATCTTTACAGTTCAAGGAAAGGCTTTCAATTAAACATAAAATGAATCATTATTCTTGAATGCCATAGTACAAAAACGGACATCTCACAATTTTTCCTATCAATGTTAACAAGTATTAACAAGTATCGAACAATTACGAAAGCATCTGATAGATGAAGCAAGAATTATTACATCGACTGTAAAAGCAAAGTACAACATTGACATATTTGCCTGTATCACCACCACTGATGAACTAAAACACCATGGTCTCATACAAATTATTTAAAATATTCAATTTTTGTAAGCCATAAAACAAAAACAACTATAACAACTTGTTAGATAACTAGTCTTCTGTCCTGCACACTACTCTTCCCATCAAAGTCATGCAATACTTGAGAAGATGCATCACCGTTTGGTTCCTGCATTGAAGCAACTGATCAATGCATCCTTATGAAAATATCTGGTTGTTATAACATGAAGGAAACTACAAGTATATTAATATATCTATCTTCACATTGAAAAGGGGAAAAAGGGCGAAAAAGAGGACGCCTTTACCTTGACGAGAAGCTGTTGATGGGCTGCAACGGAAGCTACAGTTGGTCTGCTAGTAGCCTGCAACTGATAAACGACAATGAGAAAAGGACAAGAAAAAAGAGTACAGTAAAATACAGTTATCATGCTTGTTCTTGGAAAAAAAAGGGAAACAATATTTTCATAGGAAACAACTGATTACCACACTATTATTAGATCATTGTAGAATAAAAGCAAACATCTATAAGAATTTTTGTTTATTTAACCAAAAAGAAAAAAAAAAGGAAGATGCCAAAATGAACCTCAATGAAAATCAAGAGGAGCAGGTTCCCAAACCCAATAAATGAATACAATGGCTAGACTTCTCATTTCAGATGGCAGCTCACAGAAAAGAATACCAGTCCTTTTATGGCACTTATAAAATGCTTATTTTTTATATTTGGGATATTATGTTAGGTGTGAAAAAAATAAGTATTTGTAGTTTCAAACTTAAAAACTCTCTTTTAACAGGAATAAAAGGCCAAGCCTTTTCGTTGTGTATCAGTTTTCTATGTAAGAAGGGAATTCCAACAGCACCTCACGAAAAACATAAATATATGGTTCTATGTATTATATTATTATATAGTGAAGAGGCGGGAATACTAAACATATATGGTTTAAATGGGCTTAAAACTTCGCAATTCTGATTTGGGATTCTTTTTTGACATAACATAATTTAGGTGTAAGGTACCTCACTGGTGCTTTCTGGTCATACATGGATAGCTCTGTGCCTTGTGGGGCAGACTAAAAATTCAGTAGTGAGCTGGTGGAAACGAACTTGGTACAGCCAAAAGTGGCAAAATGTTCAATGTGGATTAGAAATATTTGTAGATATCGACCTTAACTGTACTAACACTCCTCAAATCAAGCATTTCATGACTTCTTAGCAAGATTTCTTCTGTTAACAGAACTACCACTTTAAGGTTGAAAGCCAACCCTAGCTAAGTTACCTCTTCGATATTGTAAAATTCTGAAACCAATCACTTTTGAATTCTGGAAAAGTATTGATTCAAGACAAACCTGTTCATGAAACTACATTTGTGGAAAAAGACACCAAATGAGCTTCTTCATTAGAAGGATCCACATACAGAAGAAATAAAAATGACAATCAATCAGCTGAAGATAACTTGTAAGTTGCTGACAACAAATGAAGAGTTTACAGTGAAAGGGCACCAAACTTGTAGGCTGCTGACAACAAATGAAGATCACCCTTCAACAAATCAACTGGTGTGCTAAAAGTCATTCAGCCATCATAGACCAACAAATAGCCTGATAGAGTACTACTACCCATCACACCAAACAGCTTTTAGAACACCATCTTTTATGTGTCATAGGCTAAATGAGAGTGTACATTTCCACAAAGGGCAGTGCATAGAACCTTTCCCTAGTTCTTAAAAGGCATCTGATTTTATAATCTGCTTTCAGCATATGAAAACAGAATCAATTCCCTTTGGCCTTTATAATACAAGTACACTTTATGTAAACACTCGCCTGTATGGTCCTTCTGTGGCTACTCTAATTCCAACCAAGTTTTTCTTACTACAGATCCTATATCTTCAAGAACATCAGCTTAAATTCACCTCTGATTATGCTATGGCAAAGTAGACTCACTGCCCTTTTCAACAAGTACTCATTCGCATGAT
>JAANDH010000285.1:118708-212749 GCA_011799765.1 Nymphaea thermarum | reverse complement strand
TTGAAAAAAAATCAAACATGGGATTTAGTTCCTCTACCTGATGGCAAGAAGCTGGTTGGATGCAAGTGGGTTTATCGAATAAAATACAACAGCGATGGAAGTGTAGAACGCTACAAAGCTCGCTTGGTCGCCAAAGGATTCACTCAAACCGAAGGTATTGACTATACTGAAACTTTTGCTCCTGTTGCAAAGATGAGTTCTGTCCGAACGTTAATCTCAGTAGCAGCAAACAAGAGATGGCCTCTAAATCAACTTGATGTGAAAAATGCTTTTCTTCATGGTGAACTCAATGAAGAAGTTTATATGGAGGCTCCAAAAGGTATAAGAAATGAGCACAGGTACGTATGTAAATTGAAAAAGGCTCTATATGGTTTGAAACAGTCACCGCGAGCTTGGTTCTCTCGTCTTAGTGACGCGCTTGCAAAAATGGGTTTCAAAAGAAGCAGTGCTGATCATACTATGTTTATGTCTTTGAGAAATTTTAAAATCTGTATTCTCCTAGTCTATGTGGGCGATATAATAATGACAGGTGATGATATTGATTTTATGTCACGCGTCAAATGTTATCTTAATAGGCTCTTTGAAATCAAAGATTTGGGGATACTAAGATTTTTCTTAGGAATTGAAGTTGCACACTCAAACAAAGGAGTCTTCCTTTGCCAAAGGAAGTATACATTAGATCTATTGAAAGAAACAGGATGCTTGGGTGTGAAACCAGCAGAGACACCCCTTGAAGTCAATTGTAAATTAAAGAAAGATGAAGGAGAAGTCGTCGAGAATATTGAAAGCTTTCAGAAACTCATCGGTAAGCTCATATATTTAACTGTTACAAGACCAGACATATCCTATGCTGTAAGTCTCATCAGTCAGTTTATGCATTCTCCTAGATCATCTCATATTGAAGCTGCTCATAGAATATTGAGATATTTGAAAAGATGCCCTGGAAAAGGAATTTTAATGAAACGTGATCTACCACTAGATGTTGTGGGTTATACTGATGCAGACTGGGCAGGGGATCCAAACGACCGCAGATCTACTTCTGGTTTTTGCACCTTCGTTGGAGGAAATCTTGTAACTTGGAGAAGCAAAAAACAATCTGTAGTTGCTCGATCAAGTGCTGAAGCAGAATACAGAGCTATGGCTGGATGTACATGTGAACTGGTGTGGATAAAAGCGCTTCTGAAGGATATGAATATTGACGTGCAAGACTCTATAAACCTTATATGTGACAATATGGCTGCCATCTATATTGGAGCAAATCCAGTCTTTCACGAAAGAACCAAACACATTGAAATTGACTGTCACTTCGTTAGAGAGAAGATTCAAGATGGAACTATCAAAACTTGTCATGTTAAAAGCGAAAATCAGTTGGCTGATATTTTCACCCAGAGCCTAGCACGAGAGAAACATCAAAGCATTGTAAACAAGTTGGGACAGATTGATATCTGTCCTCCAACTTGAGGGGGAGATTGTTGCGAGATTTGTGGAAGAAGATTGGTGTTGCCCAATACACCAAATCAACTATATTCTGCTGTTACGATGTGATTGTGCATAATCAAGAGAGAAGGAAAGAAATCTTCTCTGATTTTTTGGAAAAGATTAGATAACGGATCTCTGGTTATCATCTCATTCAAAATGTATAAAAACCCTCTTTCTCTCTTGGATTGTAACGATGGGAAGATAAATAAAATAGCAGCCTTCTTCTTCCTCTGTGGACGTAGGCGAGAGTGCCGAACCACGTAAATCTGCTGTTCCTTTTTATTGTCGCTTCTACCTCATGTTTTCTAATAGGCTTGGATGTTTGTCACTACCCATGAGCCGGCGGCCGAGGGGTCGTTGGCGATGTTCGCCAGTTCGGAGTTTGGGACGGCGAGGTTGACCTCAATGCCGGAGTTTCCTAGTGCCTGGAGGGCAGCCTGGTTTGGCTCAAACAGCCTCACCTTCCTGATATTCTTTGATTGAAGTAGCCCGACAACCGCCGATGGTTCTGGCAGATCATTGCCGTTCATACCGTAGCACACCCCAACCGCCTGAGCTTCTGAGACGGAGATCGATCGGAAAGATCATCATAAACAAAATAAAACCGCTAATTTAATTTCCATATGATTTCATGATATATATGCAAAACCCGTGCAACCAATTGCAATCACAAAGATCAATCGTGCATGAACAAACACTTTAGAATCCAAAACCAAGGATCTGGAGATAGACAGTTTGTCCATAGTTGTGGCGTTGGTGAACGCAATTAAGCATGTCCAAAACGATATGACAAACATGGCCCCATCAATCAAATTTTAGCTAGACATATAATGAGAAAAACAAAGTCTCTTTATCCCGGAATAGGCGAGATCGAGCTGCGTGAATACTTTGTGCGTGCAATAAATAGACACCAAGGAAGGAGAGTTAAGGTATTTTATAAATGTTTTATAAAAAATTTATATTTTAAACTTTAAACTTTTTTTCTCCTTTTAAAAAAAATTAACTTTTTCAGAAATACTTTAATCACTACACACTCCATGGTGCACAAAATTTTTTTGGGCACATAGCACGTAACCTGTTTAGGGAATAGACGGGCATCACTGGTTCCAAGCCTAAAGTACTAGGCAAACAAGAATCTTGAACCACATACGTAGATCTGGAATCATATTAAATAGAGGAATACTAGAAATTGAATATTGAGACCCGTAAGAACAGGAAGGGAAAACAGTTGGAATATTGGTTAGATTTTTGTTTAACAAAATCTATACATGAAAAAATGAACTGTATATACCTATATATGGCTGAGGACGAGCGTTGGGATTCTTTATTACTTGATTATCATGGAGAATTTTCGTTAGGACGGTTAGAGCTCGTCGTGAACTCAAAAATTTTTGAAAAAGTTTTAGACTGAAGTGGCAGATCCCTGATTAGGAAAAGAATCATCAAACAAACAATTGCTGCGAGTCACCTTCCAAATACATGATTCCTAGGTAAGTATTTGTATGGTAATCAGTAAGAAATCTTTGTTTAAGGGATCACATAACAAATACATATATGTAAAACTAAATGCCTATGTGCTTGTTGCGGGCTTACCTGCTCCAGTTGGTGCTGCACTGAGCAGGCCGAGCAAAACTATGGCCACCAACATTGTGACATGAAGAATCCCCCAGACCAGCCATTGCTCGATTAGACGAGGGTGGTATTCTTGGATATCTCAATGAAAGGATACCAACCAATCAAATTTAAAGGGGGGAGAGAGGCTTGGTAGATTACGTTGTCACTCAAAGAAAAAACAAGGCTACCAATGCGACGTAAGCAACACGGCAACGTGACAACACGATGGTCAATAAAGTAAGTAGAGGCTGCTGTTGACCTGTGATAGAGACAGATGAATCAGTCACGTATATGGACAAGGAGACTCTACGGAGCAATGCAAATAATTAGATTATCCATCCCGGCTTATTAAGAAGTGCAGCGCAACCGGGCAGCAAGTAGGGATAGGTATCGGCCCGGGCCGGCCCAATCCGTTTAGACCCGGCCCGATGATATTGACGGGCCGGGCCGAGCCGGGTACCGGGCCAGGTCCACCATACCAAGGCCCAGCTCGGCCCGTTTTGCTGGGCCCTCGGGCCGGGTCGGGCCTTGAAATAAATGCATAAATTGTAGTATTGAGTTTAAGACTTTCAAGATTAAGGTCAAGCTCTATCCAGGGCACAACATTTGTGATAATCTGGCAGGGAGTCCCACATGAACCTCAATTACTGTCAAGCCATAAGTTTTTAATTCAAAAGAGTACTCAGCCTTTCAGAGTAACTGTGGACCTCAAAGAACTCACTCATTACTAAGTGAATGAACTAATTACCCACCGTGGCATCCAAGGCTGGTGAACAATAATATATAAAAGCTGTTATAGATGCACGCAACGAAAAAAAATTGGCGAAGTTAAACTAGAACTACTGAAATTGAACCACAATTACCATATGAGTTCTGTTACAGCCAAAGTAAGAAGAGTCTATCAGCCGAACCCAAGCAGCAAATAGAATGTCATAAAGTTCTAAAACTATAACAAGCTCACAAACAAGAATTTTCGATGCTCAATCACCGCAATCAACAGAACCCTGTAAGTGGCACGCCCAGAGGGATTGATGAGTCAACACCAAATGCAGAAAATACTAAAAAGAAAGCATGAATTCGACAGCATATTGAGGAACAATATGGCAACAAGCAAGAAGGGGATAGTTAATCTCTAGTATCTTCACAATCATGTAGATGCTAGTGCAAAGAAATTGAAAAGAGAATATTGTATGCTGTGGTAGACAAGAGAACATCGTCTCCACTTGGATGGTCTTCCAAGAATTGGGTTACATCATACACCTGCTTTTATCATTTAAAAAAAAAAACATAAAGAGCAAGCTAAAAGGGTAAACTATTTTTGGCCACTCACACCAGTAGAATATTGACAAAATCATAAAATTTATAGATAGACAAAGCAAAAAGAGAGATTTTTTGCAAGGGCACTAGACGTGTACATCATTCAAACCATCATTACATTACATCGTATCAATTTTTGCACAAAATCTGTCCCTCTCTCTCTCTTGTTAAAGGTCCTCTACAAATGTGAAGAACTGTATTGTATAATATTTACTGAACAAACCCATAATATGATCAACTGTCATAATGACAAATACTTTTCAACATAGTTTAAGTTTGACATGATCTTCAAGACTCTGCACAAGATATTATACAAAGATGCCACACCCATATCTGAGAGCAACAAAAAAATGCAAAGAAATGATAGTGTCAGTAGAGAATTCATGGTTGTAGCTTGAAACGTCCACCTGCAATTTAACATGAAAAAGAAATGTTAATAAAAATTAACATGTGTTTGTCAACATAGAATATGAAACATTAATTACAAAAATTACCATAATAAACATGCACTCGATTAACATTCCTCGTTATCCAGGTGCTCTGCATCATGAGAACTGTAACAAAGACACTTATTAATTTAAGCACACTATTAAGTTAATATGTATAAACTATGAAGCATGAACATCTTACCTTTCACACAAGTTGTTTGCATCACCAATCCAACTTTGTGTGCAGATTAATGACTCTACATTTTTGGGAGTAGTTGAACATCGATAATCATTAATAATTCTTCCCAATGTACTGAATGCAGATTCTGAAGCAACTGTAGATACAAGAATAGCTAACACATCTCGAGCTATCCTTGCTAGAATTTTGTATTTGCTTTCATTTGCCTTCCACCAAGATAATATGTTGAACTCTACAGTAGGTGAAATTTCTTCCATTGGATCAAGAAAATATTTGTCTAGATCAGTGTGAACCACTACAGGAGATACAGAGTTGACATATGCTTTAAACCCATATCTAGACACACTTTTATACTCTTCCATTGCAATCATGGTACTAGTGGATGCATTGGCCCTTCCCATATTACACGTGTCACTATCCTCATGCATATTTTTGTACTCAGCAGACAATTCATGAAGAGTGCTCTCTATAATTCCATATTTCACAATTACATCAGGTTTATCTAAATTGCCAAGCAAATACTTCAAGTATGACAACTTGAATCTAGGATCCAAAATAGCTGCAATTGCAAAGAGAATATTGTAGCCTTTAAAGTATTTCTCAAATTTTTCTTGCATTTTGCATGCCAATGCCCTTATATGTTCATTTGATGCTCTACGATGCTTATACAAATGATGGTAAATTGATACGATTTCTTCAAAAATTAGATTAGCTGTTACCTGCTTGGTGGTAGAGAATAAATTTGTTGCATCGTAGAAAACCTTTAAGAACTGACATAAATCTGATGCATGAGACCATTCATCCTCAAAAGGCAAACATGTATAACTAGGATCACACAATGCCAAACGTTGAAAGACATCTTTGAATAATAATGCATCTCTCAACATTATAAGTGTAGAATTCCATCGAGTAGGAACATCATAGTTTAAACCATTTTTCTCATCCAAACCCATTGTCTTTACACATTCTTTGAAAGCATGTAGTCGTTTTGGTGATCCCCTTATATATTTGACACTGTCACGAACTTTTGAGATTGTATCGTCCATATCATTCATACCATCTTTAACTATCAGATTTATGATTTGTGCACCACAACGAATATGAAAGTACTCCCCTCTCAATGGAAATGAAATATTATTTTTTCTTTCTACGGTCCTTCTCAACAAACTTATTCCACTATCATTTGTTGAACAATTATCAGCAGTGACAGAAAACAACTTCAAATGAATTCCCCACTTAGTAGTAATGCACTCCAATACAGATTCACATATGCAAATTGCATTATGTGGTGGAGGTACATGTATAAAATTAAGTATGTGAGAGTGCAATTGCCAATTTGTATCAATATAAGAGGCTGTCAAGCATATGTACCCTAATGTCTGTTGTGAGGACCACATATCAAATGTCAATGATATCCATTGCACTTGGTTATTTACAAGTTCTTGATATCTCTTTTTTTCAGTCAATGTTCACCTCTTTTGTAAGTGTTCTCCTAAAAATTGGCACAAACCTTGGATTGCGAAGCTTTAGAAGATTGTTAAGATATTCATATTCTGCAATACTGAAAGGAAGTGCATGCATTATTGCCAACTTAGCCATATCTTTTCTTATACTGTCCATATCAAGTTTGTGTAGACTTAAATTTGATGCTCCAGATTCACATACTCCAAATGACAACGTTTTTTGTTTTCCATCAAGTATTTGTTTTCTGACACAAGTATCTCTATGTCGTTTCAAGTGGCTCGTACCACTGCTACTTTGTGCAGTACATCGTTCACCACAATGTTTGCATTTCGCCCACTCTTTTCCATTAAATTCTACTAATTTGAAGTCATTTCATACTATCAAAGTTCTTTTTCTCTTGGATTGAACGTCTTTTTCAGTAGATTCATCTTCCTCTACATCTGACATCAGACGATATTCTTCATGCCCAATGTTAGATGACATTACTTACTATTTGAATGATATCCAAACAACCTAAACATATAGTCATAGGGAAACCAATTACAAAAATTCTCATAAGAGGGATTCATAGAAACTTCCCATAAACTAGAGGCTCTCTTACAAGTTATATATTTTAGAAATTGAAAACATAGACTTGCAATGAGCAAACAACAAAGCAGAAGCTAAAAAACTTACTTTAGCTCATACCCATGAGGGTGCAGGCACCCCACCACCAAGCTCGTCAACTTGATGAGGGGCTTATTGCCCAAACGTATAGCATTATTTTCCCATAAAAATGTTTTTATCAACGTGAAACAAAAAACAAGTTGAAGACCTAGACCGAGACTGAAAAATGGTGAATATAGACTTGAAAATTTTGAAGTAATTACACCTGGCGCATAAGTTGTCATATTACATCTACTCAACTGAAAGAAATTTCAAAGAAGCGTGAAATTCAAGTTGTGCTAAAAATTCAAGTCATTATGTCAATGCCTAAGGACAAAATGAAGGCGACATTCGTTAGGCAAAAAAAATGATCAAATCTATTGCTATAATTATTTTGTGCCTGATCTTCTGAGCATAAAAAATTGAGCTTGTTTTCATGTTGTCATGATTTCCAAAACATGACTTTGATACCTGACCAGGTCCCAACTTTTCAATGGGATTGAACACACCGAGGGACATAAAACCAAAGCATCAAACTAAAAAATGGTTGCTTATGCTTTTCACCATGCATATAAAAAAGGAAACCTTTGAGAAATTCAGTGATAATATATTACTATATGGGCTTTCAGGCGCCCTAGAGGGCGCATTTAGGATTCTGTTAAGGAATGGGGACCCCTCCAAAAGATGATACTCCCTTTTCCTGTTCAATGTATACTTGGTTTTCAATAGTAAACTATAAGAGATGAGCAACAACCAATGGAATCTAATAAATCCAAACATACAAGATAAAAACATTACAGGAGGGAAAAACAAATGCCAGAATAGTGAGGTGAACTTTGTACATGAAACCAAAAAGCCATAAATGAGCAGTTTGTTCTTTTAGATTCCATTTGCATAGTAGAAACAAATGAGACTGATTCTATTCCTTCTCAATCAAATTCGGAACAAGAGCTCTCATAGTGGTATCATTTTGAAATTTGCTGTGTAAAACATCAGAAGTTGAAGAATGAGTCGTGCTTGGACTGTTCTTATGGACAAGATTAGGACTTGAAGTCCTCATCTCAGACAGGGGAATACCACCCCAAAGTGGTGAACTGGGGCCAGATCTGAACAAAGGAACTAAACCATCTTCAGGAGTTACAGGTGAAAAATTAACATTGGCTGCCATCCTCAATAAGTTACAGGTCAACAACCTACGATTACACAGTGAAATTTAATCAACTTCTTTTCTTTCCCATGCGAACCTGTGTTGGTATCAGTACTGCCGACAATCATATAATAATGCTTTACTGTCATGCATTTGACTTGCCCCACCCTTCCTCAGTTTTTGGTTGGTTGAAATTATTAGGTTTCTTACAAAGATTAAGAAACTAGACATATACCCAGAAAAGTTTTACTTTGGGAGGAGAAGAATGCAAATGAATTAAGGACAAACTTACCATGTTACTGTCTCCAGAAGCTATAGAGGGAAAAGAACTCAAGGACAGTGTGTAGGAATGAAAATAAACTCACCAATACTCAGTAAACAATATGGGATAGAGATAGTTCTACCTTTCTGTTTTACTATACGAACACGACAAAAAATTTATATGTGCAGTACCAGAATAGAAGCATATGGATTTTGCATATAATAGCATGCCATCTTAAAACAAAAGTTTTATTCATAGGTTTTCCCTTATGTCAGCGTGCGGTTAGGGCCTCAAGTAGTGAAGCTCAGACGGCTGCTGCTGCTGTCATGTGTAAAGAAGAGACAAAATCAGAGAAATAGAAGATGAGAAGATTCAATGTTTTCTACAGACAAACATTCGCAGAAACCCCCTTTGAAGCTAGCACACTTTTGCATAAAACTAGAAATAACAACGAGCGTGTACCTTCAAAAGGGCGACGGTGGAGTGGACCAGTGGCGGAGCCGCGAAAGGGCGACATTGGCCCAGTTGTGGAGCGGAGACAGCAGCGGAGGCGGTGGCACACGGTCGTCTTCGTCTCTCCTTGTCTCTGCCTCCCTCAATCGATGGAAAATGCGAATAGGGAAAGAAAGAAGTCGCAACCGACAGAAAATCAAATGAAATCTCAACCTAAACCTAACGGGCCGTCGGGCCGGGTCGAGCTATAAAAATCATAACCGAGCCCGACCCGTTAAGAACTCGGGCAGGGCCAGGCTCACTCATGTTGGGCCCGATATCAAAATTTCTTGGCCTAGACCCGGCCCAACGCCTAGGCCTAGCAGCAAGTGCCTCAAGCTATGTCACCGCAGCATACCAGAATGGGTCGCGTACCGGTACTAGTACGTTGATACGGCAAAACTGGTACGGTGGTATGTGAAGGTACGTTGGATCCGGATCCAGGTCGAAACCAGATCCGAACCACAAAAAAAATCTGAAAAACATTTGATGCCATCCCTCGTCTCCTCCCTCCCTCTCGGCTTTGTCTTCCGGCAGGTGTTTGGGCAGATGGAGATGGTCGGCGACCAGCGACGAACTGTGACTGGCGACGGATGGTGAACGGCGATAGATGGCGAGTGGGCGACGCCGACGACAACAGGCTTTTCATTTGTTGGTTTCTTCTCTTTTGATTTTTAGGGTTCCCAAATTCTGATATGCTTCAATGTGGGGGATTTGTTCCTCTATAGTTTCCCAAATGGTCGATAGTATGGAAAGATGTAGAGAGGGTTCCTGTTTGATGAAGCTAGATTTAAAGAAGGTGTGCGATAGAGCAAAATGGAATTTTTTAAGACATTCTATCCTTCGTTTGAACTTTTCAAAGCATTGGGTAAATGGTGTTCTTTTATGTGTGACGATGCCATTATATGCAGTTGTGTTAAATGGTAGGGAGGGTGATTGTTCACTGCCCAACGTGGACTTTGTCAAGGTGACCCTGTCTCTTCTTTTTATGTTTATTTCTATGACGGAGATCCTTGCAAGAAAACTTCAATGTTCGAAGGTATGGAGAATTATTGGACATAATTTAATCTACCCTGCTTCCTTCTTTGCTGATGATATAATGTTGTGTTCAGCTGCTGAAAAGGATTCTGTCCTAACAATCAAAGCAGTGTTTGCTGATTTTGTGGTAAATGCAGGTTTGGAAATAAACCACTCAAAGTCTTCTTTTGTAGCTTTTCATGTGGAAGTATTAATGGTTGTTGAGTGTGAGTATATTTTGGGTTGCAACGGTTGCAAGGCAGTGTCTTTACCTATCTCCTATTTAGGGGTGCCGTTGTTCATGGGCCCTCTCCCTGTTCAATATTGTGATAATTCAAAGGAAAACATCCTGAAGAAACTGGCGCTATGGAAAAACATATTGCTCTTTCTCTCGGGTAGAGCAATCATATTTTAGGGTGAGATGTTTTATGCTTCAAATTCAGTTGTTGTAGGAGATATCTCAAGAATATGTGCATGTTTTTTCCAGGGAGACCAAGAAGGAAGTAAGAGACTTCATGCCATCATCAGCTGGCATCAATTGTGTGGTCCTGTGGTTGGCATCAATTGGGATTGGATAAGGGGGCATCTTCATCGTCGAGGACTTAATCTTCTCAAAATTTATAATTTTTTAATTAAAAAATAATATTTTTACCGTACCATGTACCAAGATTAACAAAAAGGCCGTACCCGTACCTGTTTTCCCGTCCCGGTACCAGCACCGTACCAGTACCGCGGTGACATAGGTCTCAAGTGTATTTTTTTTTTTTGGGCTGCAAACAGTTACAAATGCAATTGCAAGTTGAAGGATAACCCCATAGATTCACAGTTTTTGAATTCAAAGAAAGACTTTAAAGACATAACAGTATGACCTTGAAGGTTTTATGTTGAATATGTTTTTTTTTAATTAATATTTAACAAAAAAACACCACACTGACATCAAAGTTGGGTTAGGCAACATAAAAAATAAAAATGCAGTCCACTTATTATATATGGATCCCTGTAATGCCAAGACGTGTTACATAAAGAACCCATATTGTCAACATCCTTTGGTATTCGTCATCTAATAGGCATTGCCTAGCCCCAATAGTTATGACCCATTGTATGTTGGAAAACGCTTGTTTTAACTACACCCCGTCATGTGGTAAGCATACCTGCACTAGCTGTTTGTATTTTACTAACTTCTTTTAGCTGGATTATAACAAAAAGTTTAATTTTGTTATGTATACAACCCTTTCGGTGAAAACTTGCTGAGAGATAGGCCCTCACCCATTTTATTAGACAAAAAATGAGATATATACAATCAAAAATTCAAATCCTGTTCAGGATGATTACATTACCAAAATGATAGTTGACTGGGATCCAGCCAACTTGTCCTGTAACACATTCTTTATATCCCCCCTCACTGGAACATAAAAGTAACATAGTGCAAACTTCCACTAATGACTTTTGGTATGACAACTGCAATCTACTAAGATGACTCTGCATGTGCAGAAGGTGTGTATCCCTTTCTGTGGTACCTTTGATGGCTTTGTTCAGCTCATCTTTCCAAGCATCAATGTTTAGCTTGTACGACAATTATGTGCTCGTTAGTGTTAATTTTACCTAGACATTTGTTCAAAACCCAGTTCTCAGATAATACTCTCCCTTCTTTCGACAAAGAAGAGACTCCAAACCTGTATTCTTCATTGTTGCTTCTAATCAGTCTTGCAATACGGTTCAAACCTTCTCCATGCCAAGATGCAATGTGGATGTTGTAACCTACTCTTTCTCGGAAGTTTCAATCTGTTGACATGATACGTTGGCGTAGCCAGATTTCCACTCTTTGTTTGTCCATTCTGTTTTGGTTCACTTTCTTGTATTGTTCTATGCAAGATTCCCAAAATCTAGAACAATAGGCACAAACTACTTGTTCCTGGTCATGTTTCACCTTGTTCCTCAACTACCATATGAACCAGATAACCATGTGGAAAGTTGTTTTCCATATGCTCGCTCATGGTTTTCTTCTGAATTTCCTTCTAAACCACCAAATGACACCTTGTTTAATAGTGTGTTGTCAAGGAATCTTCTCTTTGAATTTAGCAGCAATGAATTGGCATAACATTTTAGACTTTGAGCATCCAAAAAAGGGATGACTTTATCCTGCTCATCAGTGTGGCATAGGTAACACCTTGAAGCTAGCTGCGCTCCTAACTTTTTGAGTCTAGTATCAGTCATGGTTCTGTCATGACACCCATTGTAAACCGTCCAGATCGCCCTTGGGAAACCATTTTTTGCCCAAATGTGCTGACGCCCCTTTTCAGTTTCCTTGTGCAACCTGATATCCTCCCAAATCCTTTTTCAAGTGATGGGGTGAGAGTGTTGATTAGACCAAACAAGTGTATTAGTCTGGTTATCTGCCACGGTGAGCGTCGTAGTATCAAGTCTCCATCTGTTCACCGTAGCACACAGCTCTTGATTAGGACCATACAAAACCTCTCTAATGGTGACTCTAGGATTAATAACCTCAAGAATAGGTTCACTTACATCAACCAACACTACTAGGGGCCTACCTGCCCAGTTGTCAATCCAAAATTTGGCTCCATTGCCATCCTTAATTTGCGAGCAGACTTGATCTTTGATTAGCTTCTAAGATTTGACTATATCTTTCCAAAGAACAGAACTTTTAGTAAAAGTCATAGAATGCCACAAACCATGATCTTTAAGATATTTCTTTCTGACATAAACTGCCCAAATATTATCGGTACTAAGTGCTCTACAAGCTAAGTAGGAAAGATTAGCAATGTTAGTGTCCTTGATCCTTCTCATGCCGACTCCTCCTTCGTCCTTCGGTAAACAAAGCTGATCTCATTTAATCAAATGAGCTTTGTTCTTATTATCATTGCTACCCCAAAGGAAGTTCGCACACAAGCTTTCTACTTTTTGCATAAATTTGAGGGGCAATTTATAAACCATGCCTGTATAAGATGGGATAGTAGACAAAACATACTTGATTAAGCATAGTCTACCTGCATATGACAACAAGTTTTTCTTCCAACTCCCCAATTTCTGTTCAATTTTAAGTAACAGCCCAGAGCATTGATGTTCAGCCAACCGTTTGTTTTGGAGAGGTACCTCAAGGTATTTGAAGGGGAGGCTGATGTTGATCCCGATAATAGTGCTTTTGTCTTTGTTTACTTTGAGACCTGAGCAATTATCTAAATCTTGGAGGATTCCCTTAGTCTTTAAGGACTTCATGTGGTAGGCTAAGGACATAATCAAGTCATCAACATAAAACAATGAGTCAATGCCAGACCTGTCTTTACCTATAGTGGGGAGTTTAACTTGCTTATTCTTAATGACATACTTTAGGCTTCTCGTGAACATCTCAGCAACAATGAGGAATAGGTATGCAGACAGAAGGTCACCCTATCTTAAACCTCTGTGAGGAAAAAACCAATTTCCCTCCTTACCATTAAGCACAGCTGCCATACTAACAGTTCTTACCAAAGCCATCACTTTTTGTATCCAAAGAGAGTCAAGTCCCAACATTTGCATGGCTTTCTCCAAAAACTCCCATGACACTCTGTCATAGGCTTTGCTGAAGTCAATTTTTAGACAAAGAGATTTGCTCTTCCTAGCTTCCATGGAGTGGATAAGTTCTTGACCAAGCAAGATGTGGTCTTGGATGCATCTCTCTGCTAAGAAGGCATTTTGGTCAGCATCAATAATACGACATAATATAGGCCTCATCCTTCTTACCATGATACGACTTAAGAACTTGATGGTGCTATTGCAAAGTGAGATGACCCTAAATTTCTGAATATTATGATCACCTAGAATCTTATGAATGACAGCAATATGTGTTCGGTTGGCCTTACGAACCAACCTACCATGGGCAAAAAAAATCTTGATATAAAATTGCAGGTCATCTTTAACAATATCCCAGTTCTGAATGTAAAACTTGTTTGGGAATCCATCGGGGCTAGGAGCAGAGTTAGGTTTGCACCCTTGATCGCCCAAATGATTTCCTCTTCAGAAATGGGGGCTAAGAAGCTAGCATTCTCTTCAGTTGTAACTGTTATCCCTTCACGCATCTTGTAAGACAACTGCCCTGTTTCATTGCCTGTACTCAATAGGTTGCTTAAGTGATTATGAAAGGCCTTGCAGATGTCTTCCTCCTCTTCAAGTTTTTGTCAATCCATTGTGATAGCACTAATTTTATTTCTGCACCTTTTGCGTTTGACTAACTCATGGAAAAACTTGGTATTAGCATCACCATCCTTGAGCCATTTAATTATGTTGTTTTGTCTCCAATATAGTTATTCCATTAAAAGAAGATGGTTCAATTGCTCTCTATATGATTTCCTGCTGATTAGCATTTGGATCGCCATTCTCTGCCTCAATTTGCACCTGCATCATGGCATTTTTGAGCTCGATGATGTCAGTTTCAAAGCCTCTCTGAAACTTCTTCACCCAAGAAGACGTTGTGGTTTGGACTAACTCAAGTTTCTATTGGTGTATGAAACTTGATCCATACTGGACACTCATTTATAATACCATGGATCCAACTGGACACTCAAGTTTCTGTTGGTGTATGAAAATTTTCTTATGTAAGGGCATTTATGTCATTCTGTATGAATGTGGGTTTGCCCTAATCCTTATGTTGTGAGCAGAGCTGCCGTTTCTTTTTTGGTCTTCTCTCTGAGAGTGTCTGTGTTCATCTGAGTGTGAATAGAGAAGTATCTGTGGGACCGTGGATGTAGGAGATTATTGCTTCGAACCACGTAAATCATTGTCTTCTTCCTTGTTGCTTCTAACCCCCTCTTGAGAGTGCGAGAGGAGAGTTTTGTGTGTTGTTCCTAACAGTTTCTTTAAAATCCTCATCATTGGACAACCATGGTCAGTTTCCTGTTAGCATTCCTTAATAATGTTCTGACATTCTGTTTCTTCCATCCAAAAGGTATAAAATCTAAAGCAGGGCCTGCCACAAGCCCCAATTCTGCGATAATAAGCATTGAGAATAATGAGATTGTGATCAGAGCAAGTATGAGGGAGAACCATGAGTTCATTGCAATTAAACATGAGATCAACCCAAAAGGGATTAACAAAACAGTGATCAATATTGCTCATAACATTCGCAGAGCCAATACGATTGTTAGTCCAAGTATACTTGATGTCGGGATTAGAAACTTCAGTTAAGTTGTAACTATTGATAAAATTCGCGAAGGCCATACAAGCCAACTAAGCAGGAGGATTACCAAATTTATCGACAGCACCACTTACACCATTGACATCTCCAAGGCAGACCAAAGGCTCATCTGAGGAGAAAATAATTTGTTGCAAGTCAAGTAATTGCCACTTTCTATGCCTGAAATCAGTATCTAGATACACGCTGATCACAGAGAACTGTAGTATGTTGTTCCTGTCTTTGAAATTGCATGATATTCATGTGGAAGACATAGAAACATGAACCAGATCAATGACATCCAGATTTCAAATAACTAAAATCCTAGCCCAATCATCGTCATGAGTTAAATTGGAAACAATACTATACATTGAAGCATAGGCTATAGTTTTCTAACACCTTGAAGAGATAATTGGGGGTCAATAATGAAGGAAATTTCAGGGTCATACCTGGTGAGGGTGAATCGAAGTACCCGATTTGACTCCCTACCTACCAGTTCCCTTATGTTCCAGCTACACACTTTCATGATCGATTGGGTTCGACCGCCCTAGCAGGCAAGGTTTCCTTGCCCACCCCTTCACCCTATTGAATTTCATAATAGTTAGTCTGGTCATCTGGCTTGGGTGCACCTCCTCCAGGGTCTATCGCCATGTCCTGGTTTGTGCCAATCTCTACAATGGGCATTGCCTCTTATAGCGCGACGTTGGCAGCCTTGGGCAACTACGCAACTATTACCATGTTGCCCTCAGCATGTTCTTCTTCATGAGCCCTCCTTCTAGAAACAATGTCAACCGCATTGTTTAGAGTTCGCTTGTTAGTGCCTCCAGACTCCCTTTTCCTTGACTTTTTGGTTTGTGCAGCAAAGGCAAATAGTACTTTTTGAGTCATCTTTGAGTATGCTTGATCCTTGATTCCAAAATCTGGTGGGGTGGCAATCATGTCCTCTGTGTTGGGTTCTGACAAGTTTTTTGCATTGTCAACATGGGCCCCAATGTGAAAATTTTCTTCCTCTCGACACACTTCCGATGCGGGGGGAGAGCTGTGGTGATCTTCAACCAGATCCTGACGATGTGCATGTGCTGTCTAAGGAGTTGCAAGGGATGAAAGAATCGGTCCCAAAGGGGACACATCAGATGGAGCCTCAACAACCTCTGATTCGAGGATATTGAATCTATTTTCATTTTCTTTGTTGTTGGACATAGTTGTTTGATACATTTTGCCTTGCCTTTTGATCACTTTGATTGTGGACCAGCCTTCTTTTTCACCATCACGTTGATTGTTTCCTTCCTTTTCGAAGACACATGTTACCGTATTCTGGGTGGTTGAGCCACACGTAGAGCAAAACTTAACCCTCTCCTCATATTCCACAGCTTCCAGTACCCTCTTCCCATGTTCAAAAGCAAGGAGGATTTCTGATATTGGAACAAACCCTAATGGAACTTCCACTAGGATTCGTGCAAAGTTGTGTTTATCCATGCGTTTGGTACAATAATCCATCCCTATCAAGTGTGCATCCATCACCCTAGCAATGTCAGCGAGGGTTCTCTCATTACACATGAAGAAGGGTAGGTTCCGTAGCCTGATCCAAATGCGCACCTTGGATGATGCTGCTACTCGTATCAGCATTCCTGGAAACCATTTGTTCGCCGTGAGAAAGCGACCTCCAATCCCTTTTCAGACTGTGGTGAACTTCACCGAGGGAAGATGTGTCCACGTCTTGAGCGTCTAAAAAATGAACGGATAATCAAGCCGACCCCTCCCTAACCCTTCTGCCAAAGTGGCAATGGCAACAAAATCGAAAGGGCGAATCATAGCCTTATAGGCTGCATTTGAAATGAACAACATTTTTCTACCATCCATGTCTTTGATTTCTAGTGAAGGGATGTCACATACCTCTTTTTGGATTTCTCCATTGACAACAGAAGTCCATGTTCTCCAGCTTGGTCTGCCTTGTTGAGGGTTTCTTCCGCTTGAGCCGCCTTATTGGCCCCATTCAGGGAATGGGGGTTCCGCTGCTCATCATCGTCACTCTTTACATGGCTGCCCTGCCCTTTTCCTTGCAACATTTGTGATGCTTCTGCCAAAGAAGGGAAGCCATCGCAGTGCCCATCCGCAACTTGGGAGAATGCCTTGCCCGATGCACCAATATCCCGTCCAACGCCTGCTGCCTCCATCCCCAAGATTTTGGAACATGTATCACCCACCTCTTTCACCCTGTGCTCAGACGGAGAAGGGGGGCAGAGCCCTCACGCTTGTCCTCTCTCTCCCTCAGCTGGTACTCCTCAACTAAATCCGTTCGATTAATCTTTTGTTTATTAAATCGAATTGAAGGGACAAAACCCAAGCATGAATCCCTTTAAGAGCAGTAACAGAACCAAGCAGTTGCCGAAGTGTAGAGAGAAAGAGAGAGAGAGAGAGTTGTGGACGCTGTTGTACGTCGGGAGCAGACAAGAACCAAGTTAAGTCAATTTTGGCAACTATTATATAATATGAACAAACTTGTTTACTGTGTTCGCTTCTCTTCTGACTCCTCTTTTGCCAATTAGGTCAAGTTTGACTAGAAGAAACGACATGCGAAAGATTGTATTATATACACATTAGCATATCTATTTTGTTCTGAGCGGCGTCATCAAAGCAGAGTCCACCTCTAAGCCTTTTTGGGACAAAAAGGTGGTCACCGTCAATTGTAACCAACCACGAATGTTTTTCATTTTGGAAAAATATCAAATATTAAAACCCTTAAAGGAAGTATGGTACTATGTTATGTACTGATATGGGACAACTTATGACTGTTCTCATTAGGGCCTCTTTGGTATTAAGTACAACATGGGAGTTGAAATTTACATCTCATGGGGCACTGGTTCAAGTGTTCCATGAATGTATCTTAATTTTGGGGCAGATTTATAAATCTCATGCACCCTTATTCCTAATGCTAAACAACCTCTTATTGTCATATGGCCCTTAATGGTCATTTTGGGCGAGAGTAGATTTACTGGTCATAGTCAGTTCACGTGTTGCTCCGACTAATATCTAGAAAAAATGGTGGACATTAATTATGGTACACCTCGATTCACAAGTAACCCCAATCATTTCTTTTTTCTGGGTGTACCTTAGTCGCCTCAGTAGTCAAAACAGTTGTCCACAAGTCAAGTCATTGAGTTGGATTCTTGCCTATAAACCTTTGAAGGGAGAAAAATCATGATCAGCTGATGTAGCTGCACAAAAAAATATAAATGTACCCACAACATGCTTTTAAACATCACGATCAGATATTTCTTAAATCAAAGTGACATGATTTTCCTTTGATGGAGGAAGATTTGATAGAAAAACCAAGACCGTTGATGTCACAAGTTTGAAATACTGCGTGCTAGGACATGTGTTTGAACACATGCAGAAGATTATTAATACATGAAGACACGAAGTCTGAACGCATTCTAGTCACTGTTAATTTGGTCCAACAAAAATTCCTATATGATGCAAGCATTACTATCATGGCCCAACATAGGATTAGTTGTTAAATTTGTAGTAGATCAAGAGATTATAAGTGTAGTTGTGGGCGTCTAGTGTGAAAGAGTTTCAAAATGATAAGGATAAATCAGTGGATGAACAAGGCAACAATAAATTATGAATTTTTGAATTCCAAATTATAGGCGTAACATCTCACTATATTGGTCTTGCTATATTGGTACCATTGTAACAATGATTTCTTACCTTTATTGTACCATTTCCATAAGGTTGTAATATTTCCATTCGTGTATGGCATATTGTAATGATATATAATTAAAGGAATACTCTTGCTAAAATATTGCAAGAGATTTACTCATACTCATCTTCTTGAGTCGTCAATTACTTTATCTCTCGTTCCTTGTTTATGTTTTCACATGGTATCAGAGCCACAAGGTTGAATCTGAACCCTTTGCAGAAATAGTTTCGTTTATACAAGATCTTGCTGCAAACTTAGTTCTGTACCAAGGTTCCATCCAGCATATGGCATCATTTTCATCGATTGCAACTCTTGTCTCTGTGAAACTAAACAGCGACAACTACTTGCTATGGAGGAGTCAGCTTGAATCCGTGATGATATCCCAAGATCTGATGAAATTTGTTGATGGATCAGGCGAAGCTCCACCAGAAACCATTATGAGGAATGGCTGCAATGAACTCAATCCTGAGTTTGCCACATGGAGGAAAACAGACCAACTGGTTTCGAGTTGGATTAAAGCTACTGTATCTGAAGCTGTCATTGGTCAAATTATTAGGACTCGCTCAGCACGCGAAGCCTGGACAGCGCTGGAAAAATTGTATGGTTCGCCATCTCCTCTACGAGTCATGTTATTAAAGAAGGAATTAATGTTCATCAAGAATGGTAACTCGGATATGGTCTCTTATTTGCAAAAAATTAAAATGCTAGTTGATTCTCTTGATGCTGCTGGTTGTCATACGCAAAATGAAGATTTGGTTCAAATTGTACTCAATGGCCTTCCGTCAAAATATGAGAGTCTGGTTACCTCTCTAGTCACGTCCAATGCAAAAATGCCCAGTTTTGCAGAACTTTATGATATTCTATTGAATCAAGAAACACGTCTTCAACTCATGAAGAATGATGTTGCCGAAGCACCTATGGAGAAACAAGTCACTATAACCGCGTTCAATACCATCCGAGGGCGTGGACGTGGGCGTGGCCGAGGTTTCTATCAAGGACGAGGTGGGCGTGGCAGAAACCAGTTTCATCAAACTACTGGTTCTCAGCCGAATCCTCAACCGTCATCTGCTCCTCAACCACCTAAGAAACTTGTAGAGTGTCAATGTTGTGGCCGTAAGGGTCATACAGCCAAGACTTGCTGGGATATTAATCCCCGCGCATTCTCAGCTTTAACACTACAGGAATCGGGTGATGAATATTGGTATCCAGATACAGGAGCTACCAATAATATTGTTGCGAGTGACACACATCTGGAAAACAAGCAGGCTTACTCGGGCTCAAAATCTGTAATGGTCGGAAACGGTAAGTTCCTTCCCATTTCTCATATAGGGGACTTACAGGTTAACATTCAAGGAACTGATTTCCTTTTGAAAAATAGTCTACATGTTCCCAAGATAGCTCATAATCTGATTTCTGTGGGACGTTTTACATCTGATAACAACTGCAATTTTGAATTCACTCCATCTGAATTTATGATCAAGGACCACAAGACAGGATCGGTGATTCTTCGAGGATGGAAAACCAGTGATGGTCTTTACCCGGTCCAAGTAAAGACTAGCTTCAATGGAGACATCAAGAAGGCGTGTGTGGCTCGTGAAATAAAGAAGGTACGGGGATCGTATGAGGAATGGCACCGATGTCTTGGACATGCCAATAGGAACATAGTGTCTTTACTTAATTCTTTCAATCTCATTTCAATAAACAACCCTATTCCGAAAAAGGTATGTGAACATTGCCTAATTGGAAAGGCACATAGATTACCATTTCCTGTGTCTTCATTTCATGCTGTCAAACCTCTGGAACTTCTCCACATGGATGTTTGGGGACCTGCCCCGGTGGAATCAAGAGATGGTTTTAAGTATTTTTTTATTGATTATTGACAATTATTCTCGTTTTACATGGTTGTTTCCTTTGAAAAATAAAGGAGAAGTATATCAGTGCTTTGTCAATTTCAAAAATATTGTAGAAAAACAATTTGGAACAACCATCAAAAACGTTCAATCAGACAATGGAGGAGAATTCTGCAATCAAAACTTTGAGAATGAGCTGAAAAATCAGGGAATTATGCACCGATTCTCATGCCCATATACTCCCGAACAAAATGGAATCGTAGAAAGGAAAAACCGGCATGTTGTCGAAACTGGATTAAGTATGCTTCATGACGCTCAGCTTCACCATCGTTTTTGGGTCGAAGCTTTTCAAACGGCTGTTTATATAATTAATCGACTGCCCACTCTTAAACTAGATCGAAAATCTCCATTTCAAATGATATTCAATCAAGTTCCTGATTATAGTTTTCTTCGAGTCTTCAGATTCAAATGCTATCTGTTATTGACATTAAGCAATGACACCAAGTTTCAACCAAAGACGACTCCTTGTTTCTTTATTGGATACGGAAGTCGACACAAGGGATATATGTGTTTAGATCCCAAGTCAAGGCGAGTGATAATCTCTCGTCATGTCATATTTGATGGACATTCTAGAGGATCCAACAACCTTGACGACACCTCACTTCAGGAGGCCGATCTACAATAGTGAGTAAATCAATTACTGATTCATTCTTCTCATAGTGCATGTAACAGCATATCTGATCCAGGACAAGATGAAGTGAGTAGCACCATTACCCGTCCAAGTGAGGTTCAGATCGAATTTCATACTTCTAATAGTCTGTGCAACACCATATCTGATATGGGGCAACATGGAGTAAGAGGTCCACATCAAGGGAGAACCATTATCCATCCGAGTGAAGCCCCCCAAATGCAACCTGAAAGTGAAATTACAGGAATTGAACCAGATATTACTACTGGTTCAGATTCTCATGGACCAAACCAAGACATCACCACAGTGGTTCATCAGTCTTCATCTCCCTCACATCGAATGGCCACCCGTTCTATGACAGGTTCGTCAACTCACTCACATAAAATGGTTACTCGATCTATGACAGGATCTCTCAAACCAAAGACATTTCTGCTCAAAAGATGGGTGTCGATATTGAAGCAAGCAAAGCTACACACTGGACTACTGCTATGCAACAAGAGATACAAGCTCTTCGCAAAAATCAAACATGGAATCTAGTACCACGACGGCCAGAGTATAACATTATTGATACGAAATGGATATACAAAATCAAACGTAATGCTGATGGTTCCATTTCAAGGTACAAAGCGCGGTTGGTTGCTCGAGGATTTTTACAAGAAGCTGGGGTGGATTATTTGGAGACTTTCAGTCCCACTATTAAGCCCACAACTATTCGTGTTATTCTCACCCTTGCGGTGCAACATGCACGGTCTCTCCGTCAGCTTGATTTTGACAATGCTTTTCTAAATAGTTTTCTTAATGAAGATGTTTATATCACTCAACCAGAAGGGTTTGCCGATCCAAATTTTCCATCTCATATATGCAAGCTAAACAGGGCACTTTATGGGCTAAAGCAAGCCCCTCGAGCATGGTACCAATGTCTTAGTACCTTTCTTAATAGCATTGGATTTCAAGTATCTCAATCAGATGCCTCTCTCTTTATTTTTCAAAGAGGATGTGACAAGATGTATATTTTAGTCTATGTTGATGATGTTATTATTACTGGATCATCCGTTGATCTCATAAATCAGACTCTCGCCAAAATTCAGGCATCATTTTCAGTTAAAGACTTGGGTGATTTGTCTTATTTTCTTGGCATAGAGGTGACTCGGCAACCTAACTATTTGGTCCTTCAGCAACATGCCTATCTCGACGCTCTTTTGCAGAAAGTTAACATGACCAATGCCAAGCCTGCTCTAATGCCTATGGCAGTCGGTCATGTTTCGGGATCCGTCGCTCCGTTCTTGGACCCTACTCTCTATCGGAGCGTGGTGGGAGCATTACAATATATCACTCTTACACGACCCGATGTCGCCTTTGCAGTAAATCGAGCATGTCAATACATGCATCAACCATTGGAATGCCATTGGAGTCTTATAAAAAGAATTCTAAGATATTTAAAACGGACAAGCCAGTTTGGACTATGCATTCGAAAATCAGATCACCTCCACTTAAGCGCGTTCGCCGATGCTGATTGGGGTGGAAGTATTGAAGACAGAAAATCAACAGGTGGATGTGTAACATTCTTGGGTGATAATCTGATTTCATGGGCATCCAAGAAGCAACGAACCGTGGCCCGGTCCAGCACAGAAGCTGAGTATAAATCTCTCGCTTGCGCTGCTGTAGAACTTTTATGGCTGAAATTCCTATTAATCGAATTGGGAATACCATGTCTTGGAACCCCAATCCTGTGGTGCGACAATATAGGGGCACTATATTTAGCCGCAAATCCTGTTTTTCATGCTCGCACAAAGCATATTGAAGTGGATTTCCACTTTGTGCGAGATCATGTGTCAAAGGGAGATATTTCAATCAGATTTATTCGTTCTTCTGAGCAAATAGCAGATGGACTAACCAAACCTCTTGGATCCATTAAGTTTAAAGAATTCAGAGACAAGCTGAGCATTGTCCCTACCTCGCTCAGCTTGAGGGAGCGTGTGAAAGAGTTTCCAAATGATAAGGATAAATCAGTGGATGAACAAGGCAACAATAAATTATCAGTTGGAGGATCAATTCAGCCAAGGAAAGAATTTTTGAATTCCAAATTATAGGCGTAACATATCACTATATTGGTCTTGCTATATTGGTACCATTGTAACGATGATTTCTTACCTTTATTGTATCATTTCCATAAGGTTGTAATATTTCCATTCGTGTATGGCATATTGTAATGATATATAATTAAAGGAATACTCTTGCTAAAATATTGCAAGAGATTTACTCATACTCATCTTCTTGAGTCGTCAATTACTTTCTCTCTCATTCCTTGTTTACGTTTTCACATCTAGAACTATATTACATGCTCTTATTATATAGAATAAACAATAAACCGGACACACTTCTCCCGAAAAGTGCATCTGCTGGATGGTAGGCCTTCAGGTTTCTTCCTGTAGGAGAGCGCCAGTACCAGTACTTATTCCTACCATCAACCACAGTTGACAAATTTTTGATCAATTTCTTTGTTCCTCAGATGGATCAAAAGGGAATGAGGAAACAACCTCCAAATCTCTCTTCCAAAACCTGCAATCCTACCTTTCTTCCCTTCAATCATGCACATACTGCCATGGATCCATAACCTCCAAATGACTATATAGAAACAAATAAATTATCAAGAAACTTTCGTCTTTCTTTGAACAAGAAGTGGAACCATCTCCTCAAGTACTCTACACCCACATTACCAGAAAGCTTGATTTCTTGGTGGAGTACTTCTCACCGACAAATCTCCACAGCCTATATATATATATATGATTTTCTGAACCTTTCTCTTCAAGGCAGATGATATAACGACCCTAAATTTTCAAAAAAACAATTTTTTTTCTGCAATACAATATGTGAACATAAACGTCGACTTTTAGGCCTTTAAAACGTTTAGCAGTCATTACATACCACCAACCACAACCACACCAAAATAAACTAAATCTTGCTAATAAGTTTAACCCTACATAGGATTAAAGGAAGACAAAGAAATAAAGGGTTTCCAACATCCAACTTATAAAACTTTGAGATGGACATGGGCATCATAAGACTATCACGCCAATATAGCATCCACATCACTACTCCCCTCTAGTCGTGATCACCTGAAAACATATTAAGGTGAGAACTTGGAAAAGTTTTTAGTATGATAACTATCATTGGTTTACTAGCTTATAATGAACATATTTGCAATCAAATTTAAGACAGGAAAATCGTACCACAAACCCACTAATGTACGTGATAGTAACATATCCTGCTACAAGTAATTCATCAACACATGTACATATGAATGATAAAAAATAATTAACAATAAGTATTGTATAGTCATGTGTAGATGCATATGCAGACGTATGCAATCTTCTCGTCCATTGACATGCTTGCATTCATAATTAGTTTCTTTTGTTAATTAATCGCTGGTAGTGTTTCAGCTACTAGTATGTTCACACAACATTTTTATTATAGTGCCCAAGAAAATAACCAATAACTATAAGGTATCAACTACAATACATGCTAGTGCTAGCCTCACAGATCGGTTGTTGTCTTCCTCCTTTAACTGATCCCTTAAAAGGGACTAGTTGAAGGGTTGTTCCTCAAAATTTGTGGCAAGGAAATGAGTCAGCCTATAGTGGGCATATCCGGAACATAGACGGACTCACTGCAAAATAACAAAACAACAAGAATGACATATCACTGGCTGGCCTGAGCCCACCTAGGTGGAAGGGAACCCCCATGCATTATCCTCATGTCACGAGAGATTGTGCCACCCCAACCTTATACATGAGCAATTCAGACCATACACGGTCAGAGCAAATTATGCATTAATCAATATGAGCATTCATTAATTACTTTTAAGTATGAAGTTTCTCATATCATTTCCCTAACCAAGTGATACATCTCAGCGTATTGAGAAACCTGCTAATAATGGAAGAATGATAAAAATATAATTTTTTCTCAACATGCTTCAAGCATCCGTTACTTCATTTATATTGACAGTTTGGATCTTGAAATTAACTGGATTTGTGCACATCCAAAATAATAAAATGTAGTCACATGAACATATCCCAATGCATGCATGATTCATATTCAACAAGTATAACCGTACTTGTGTATACATATTCAACATTGTCCAAATATAATATTAACAATTACCATGCATATGACCATCACCACCATGATAGTGGCACGATGGCAGCCCCTGAACTAATATATTTATTATGTTTGTTTATTTATTTATTTATTTCCATTTCTTTCCCTCTCTTACTGTTTTGGATTCTAGCTATTGGTGTCTGTTTCTAGCCCCGCTCAGCAACCAACATGACCACTGGTGACACAGTGCCTACCGCAGCTATAGATGCCTTCTAATAGCTACGTAAGGGCAATTAGGACAGAAAAGAGTAATGTAGAAAGAATAAATGGAAACTAGGTTGAATAGGTAGGACTAGACCCCTGAGGGGTTCCTTATATGTAAGGAATCCAATTGAGTAGAGGAGGCAGTGTCAGATGTCAACCAGAGAATCCAGTTGTTTTCATCCTAAAATTTATTTTGGTTTTTGCAGCGTTTCAAAAAATTGAGTTTCTATTTTGAAATGACAGAAAAATGAACTCGTCCATCAGAATGAGGTCCACACACACATAGGTACTCTAAAAATGCACTATTGGGGAAAGGAAGTAAATCACTAAAAATTGATGCCTGTTTATATTTGAGTTCATTATTTTAAAGCTAATTTGTATATTTCAGAACGACATACAAACATCGTGGTAACATAAGATGCTACTGGAACAACACCGCTTCACCATGTACTAGGTATGACTATTTCTTTGAATATCTAGATTTTGTTTTGAATATAGTATTAAATGCTTCTTTATTTTCAATTTCTACCTTTANACTGATGTTCCTTCTTTGCACTTAACAAAGCACAAAGTGCTTCACTGCCATCATAAGGGGATTGCTCACTCATAGAGGTAGGCTACTTCACAGACTAGCTAGGTGTTATCACCCCAAATTTTTCAAAAAGCGGGGTTATTAAATTTTTGGGTCTATTATTTTTAAAATGAATTTTAAATCCAAGTTTAGATCCAAAATCTAAGTTTAGATCCAAATCTAGCATTTCAAACTCAAAATCCAATTATCAAACTCAAATTAGATCCAAAATCCAACTTTCAAATCCAAATTAGAGCAAGACTCATTTGCCCCTCCTTTTGACAAAAAAAACTCCTTTTAGAGGGTGATTTTAGTCTTTTGGTGGACAAGACCTATTTACCCATCATTTTGATAAAAGAAACTTCTTTTAGAGGGCGATTTTAGTCTTTTGGTGAACAAAACTCATTTGACCATCCTTTTGACAAACCTCTTTTTAGAGGATGATGCATGTGTGTTCAAGTCCAAATATTTTTTTTAAAATATTGAGACAAATTTTAAAATGATTAAAATATGGTTTCGTTTAAAAAAGAAGGGCCACAGGTGTAGAACTATGTTCTTAAAGATTCACGAATTCTTAATAATTGGTAATTTTAAAAACTTGAGATTGAATTATTAGAATAGTCAAATAATATAGAAAACAAATTGTTTAAGAAAAAACACTTGTAAGTTCATTGAGTTCTTCAAAGTTTTCAACTTGTTTGAGGAAATATGATTAGGAACATACTGGTAAATGACTTATTCTGTCAAACATGACTTCAACCGGTCATACTTTGCAAAAGCAAGATTTTAAGTTTTGTTTGAAAAATAAGTTATCAAAATAGTTGGACTATGACCAAAGTTTTTGTTCATCATGGGGGCAAAGAGAGAGATTTAGCAATATTGGAAATATCAACATAATGTGTTAAAAAGACTGAAAGTTTAATAATTAAAAAAAAATATATTATAATTCGTAGAGGTGTTTCTCTTGAATCTTAATTAAATTTCAAGATTTTGCTTAAATTTGATATTTGATAGTCACCTCATTAGGTTTTGATCTTGTCTTACTTAAGCTTCTTAGAGATGTGCTTATTGACAATTGTGAGTCCTATAAGTGATTGTGTATGCATGATTACATAAATTTTATATGCATAACAAAAACAATAAACTATTACTACCATAACATACATCTATGAAGCAACATAAAAGAAAAACTTGATGTAAATTGATAAAGGTAAGATTTCATCTAACAAGTCATTCAAGGGTGTGTTGAAAATATAAGTAGGCCAATGGAAGGCAAGAAGAATGATTAAAAAATATGAAAGATGGATTTGCAATTTGAAAAATCCAAAATGACATACTCAATACAAATTAACATGTATATTAAGTGTGTTAAGGTGTTTTTTGGGTTGAACATATCCCAACATCAAAATGATAAAAATAAAAAACTAACCAACCCCAAATCTTTATATCATAATACACATCCACATACAATCAAGCCATCAAAATACAGAAGTAGATAGATAAATGAAAAGATAAACATATGATGAAAGAGGAAGAATAGATAAAGAAAAATTAAAAGAGATGAGGAATAAAAATGAGAGAAATATAAGTCGGGCCCAGAACAGTGCCAGGCCGCCAAGCCAGGCCTGCCTAGGCCTGGATTGGCCAGCCAGGGTGGTGCCAGACAACACTGGTCCAGCCATAGCTGGCCAGACCACACTGGCCAGGCCCAGGTATGGATTGGCTAGCCATGGCCAGGATTGGCCAATCCAAGGCCACGTAAGGTCTTGTCAGGCTGGCCATAACGGTAAGGTCTTGTCAGGCTGGCCTAGATTGGCCAGCCAGGGCTAGGATTGGACAGCTAAGTAAGGTTGGGCATGGTTGTGGGCCCCACAAAGGGTATTTTGGTATTTTTGGTAAAAATAAGGTTATTTTTTGAACAGAAAAGATATTTCAAGAAAATCAATGGCATTTAGAGAAATTTAATGAGATTTAAAAAAAATCAAGGCTATTTTGAGAATCTTGAATTAGAAATTATTGGTATTTGGCGAACGATCGTAATGTCTCGATATTGGGGCTGGGAATGATTTGTAACTTGTATTCGGATCTAAAAATGGATCTAGCTCTCAGATTTGGAGTTGGATCTGGATGAAAAGCTTAAAATGGATCAAAAAATATATTTGGATATGGATATCAAATTTAGATCTAAAAGGTTCTAAATCTCATATGTAGATGTGAATTGAGGTAAAAACATGGAATTGGATCCAAATTTGGATCAAAATTAAGAATTTGGAAATGAACAAAGATATGGATCTAGAATTTGGATCTTGGGTTCGGATCAGGTCTGAATTGGTTTGAAGGCACAAATTGGGATCAAATGAGTCCAGAATTGAGATTTAGATCAAGGTCTAGATCTAAAGTTCTGTTGTGGATCCAGTATTATAATTTGATGTGGATATAGATTCAGTTTGGATCTTGTTTGGATCTAGGGATCCATTTTGGATCTAGGGATCCATTTTGGATCTGAGGCTAGTATTTGGATCTAGGGTTATGTTTTGGATATGAGCTCGGTTTTGGATCTAGGGATTTGTGTTAGTCTTCTATATGCCTTTTTGAACAGAATCGCAGTTTGAACTATAGAATAAGTCTAAATTGACATTGGGCTTTGTGTCCAAAGTATGAAATTTGATCCAAATAAGTCTCAAATATCGTTAATGGTCAAATAAAAGAAGAAACTAACCATAATTAAGCGAAATTGAGGTGTTTGAAGCAAAAAAATCTTTTAAGGCTGTCATAAAAATTATGACGAAATGTTAAAAAAAATGCTAAATATAGAATTTTGAAAAAATTGGGGTGATTACACCTGTTGATCCTGGCTGAGCACAAAAGTCGGCCTTTTGTTTGACGTGTTGAGCAAAATGGGCAACCGAACATCGCAGGTGATACCCACCAAGAGTGGATTGTACGACATTCCTCAAGCAACTGAAACTGAATTTCCCTAAATTCTTAGGCAATGACCCTAATAGTAGAATATTCAAAGTTGAATAGTTTTTCGAGTGCCAGAACAGAGAGAAGCAGGTAGCAATGGCAACGATCTACCGAGAGGGAGCTGTTATACAATGGTATGATGGCTAGTAGCTAACCATGGGAGACCTGATAGGGAAGGGTTCATTAACACTCAGATGGTGCAGTTTGTGTTGGAAGAAAGAACCCGACACTTGGAGGAAAGAATCAAACACTTGTAAGTCAGGAAACTATTAACAGCAGGGAAGATTTGCAAGCTGTAAAATCCTCAACGGGTGAAAGAAATAAGGCAGTAAAATATTATGAAGATCATCATGATGAAGACAACCAAGGAAGTTGTAAAGGGTGTCACCAAAATCCTTGGAACAGTCATGGTGAATTGTTAAATACGACCACTCATCCTCATTGTAAAGTAAGAAAAATGAGAAAGCTCTTAATTAAATCTGTGTAAGAGCAAGCTTCCACCAAAGACGTAGGCAAATTGCCAAACCTCATTAAATCTGAGTTTTCTTCACTTTTCGTAAGAGATCCATTTCATTGTATGGTATCTGAGCACTCGCGACTTTCTCATCAGCACTAATCTATGGCTTTTCAAGGTGCAACTTCAACATTCCGATTCTGTTGATTAAGTTAACTGGAGGTAATTATCTCCTATGGGAGTCATAGTTCACTCCCATCTTAATAACTTATGATTTAATGGACATGGTTGACGGCAATACACCTGATCCTGAGAAACACAAAAATGGTTCAATTGAGATTAATCCTGAATACCGTAACTGACTCAGGCGTGAGTAGTTACTGGTGAGTAGGTTGATAACTTCCCTGACAGAAAATTTTCATAGTTAGATTGTTGGTTTAAAGTCTTTACATGAAATATGGAAGAGTTAAAAGAGTCATACGCTGCTCAATATTTGAAAGCCACAATCCATGAGGGACTATTTATAAATGCTTCACCTCAACTATCCCTCTCTATTTATAGTGATGCAGATTGGGCCGACTACCCTATTGATGGAAGGTCCACCGGAGGATATGTCATCTTCCTTAGAGAAAATTTGGTCTCATGGAGCTCTAGAAAAACAAATGTAGTATCAAGGTCAAGCACTGAAGCAAAGTACCGAGCCCTAGCAAATGCAACAGTTGAGCTCCTATGGATGAAATATTTGCTGCAAAAACTCAATATACACTCCACGCATATTCCAACAATATGGTAAGATAATGTAGGCGCAACATGCTTAGCTTCTCATCCAGTATTTCACACCAGAACCAAACACATGGAAATAGATCTGCTTTTTGTATGAGAGAAACTTGCTATGAAGCAACTCAAAATTCAGTATATATCATCCAAAGACTAGGTTGCAGATCTATTCACAAAACCTTTACTAGTAAGTTGCATGTGAGAATCATCTCCATGCACTTGAGGGGGGATGTTGGAGGAAAGAACCCGACACTTGGAGGAAAGAATCAGACACTTGTAAGGCAGGAAGCTATTAACAACAAGGAAGATTTGCAAGCTATAAAATGCTCAATGGGTGAAAAAAATAATGCAATAAAATATTATGCAAATCATCACCATGACGACAAACAAGAAAGTTGTAAAGGTTGTAACCGAAATCCTTGGAACGGTCATGGTGAATTATTAAATATGATCACTCATCCTCATTGCTAAGTAAGAAAAAAGAGAAAGTTCTTAATGAAACCTGTGTGAGAGCAGGCTTCCGCCGAGGACATAGGCATATTGCCAAACCTCATTAAATCTGAGTTTTCTTCTCTTTCCATAACAGATCCATTTCATTATTGTTTGGACCCTCTACATACCTAGATTACAATGTGGAGCTTTCAAAAATTGACCAAAAAGACTGGGTTATAGAGTACCAAGCGCAGTTAGAAGAACTCAACAACATGAACAAGGGTTGGCCAACAAAGGCACTGCTTGGGGCGTTTGTAGGCAGACTAAGAAAGGAGGTACGTATAGACTTTCTAGCTGCCCAACCCTAGACATTGTCAGAAGGATTTGAGCTAGCAAGAGTTGCGTTTCTTGAAGTAGCTGGGGAGGGCCTGGAAGCCCCCATGAGTTAGGATATTGTGCTCGAAGTCACGAACAGAGGTTTTTCTTGAGGGCTTAACAGCGCCTTGCGCGTAGAGGAGAAGTATATGAAGTTGAGAACTGCAGCAAGAGACACCCAGCTAAAATGTATCACCCTGGAAATCTAAACAAAAGTGCACTACTGAGATGGGGTCTATCGAAAAGAGGGCTGAAGAAAAGAAAGAAATACTTGCAAAAAGGCTAAGCCCAAAACTAATTAAAATTAAACAATGGAAAGACGTATGGTTCCATTGTGAAAAAAAATTGGACACCAAGACTTACTTGTAAAAAACTACACATGTATCTCGTGGAGGAAGAGAAGACAGAGTTAGAGGAGGAAGGGAAATCAAAGGACTTTGAGGAGGAAACAGCAAAGCTAACCACTGAAATATCATTTCATGCACTCTTGGGGGATTTAGTGTTAACGAAAATGAAGCGATCAGTCCAACTGATCTCTCCATATTAGAAGGTGATACAATTGATAAAATTGGAACAATGAAAAACAAGCAAACAACGCACAGTGCCAAGCAGATCTTTCCTATTGAAGAAGACTATGAAAAGATAGAAAAATTCAAACATTAAAAGAAACAATGAATTCTCAAACGGCTACAATAGATGTATAAAACCATAATGCAAGCTTGTAATAGATGAGAGAGAAAAAAAATAAAAAATGAGAAAGACTATTACTCCGTGGATGTAGATCAAGAAGATCAAACCGCGTAACTCCCTTTGCATTGCTTTTGTGTGTTGATCTCTCTCTCCTTCTTGGAAATGTGTTATGGTATAAGATCCATTGCATCATTGTTAAGGATCAGCTCCTGCCATAGTGTCTTCTTCAAACAACAACACAAATGGGGAGTCAGCTGAATAATGGTGCGGGAATTTCTTCCTCTTACTTACTGCAATATCCAAATTATTTGCAACTCTCTCTCGGCATCAAATTGAACACTGAAAGTTATTTAGATGGAGAGATAAGCCAAACCTTACTATGTTGGATGTACCAAAAAAATATAAGCCTGGCATGTAGAGATAAGCCAAGACTATCTCAATTGGCTACGACAAGATCAAATCTTACTATGTTGGATCATGTCGTCATTATATGAAAACATTCATACTTAGATCATTGGACTGAAAACTTCGGCAGAAGTTTGGAGTGCTTGGAAAAACTCCTATGTTTCTCATTATCGGTCTAGGGTCATGCAGTTTAAATCTCAACTGCAAGATCTAAAAAAGGGAAACATGTCAATGGATGCATATTTAAAAAAAAAAAGAGTTATAACACATCAATTAGCGATAGCATCCAAACTTGTAGATGAAGATTATTTGGTTTTATACATTTTGAGAAGTTTACCAGCCGAGTATCTTGCTTTTAAGACCAGCATGGCGACACAAGAAGAATCCATTGACCTGAACGAGGTTTATGGTCTTCTACTTATGCAAGAGGCTAATAAAAAAGGCCATGATGACGATATACTGCCTACTGTGAGTAACGTTTTCAAGGGGCACAATGAGAGGCATTAGAATTATCGCAGTTAAGGAAAATATTATTACAAAAACAAAAAATTTCAAGGCAAAGAAAGGCCAGTATGTCAGATTTGTGAGAAGACAGGGCATGTAGCCAAAAACTGTTATACCTACATGGCCCAAATCCTCAAGTGTTCCATGCTCCCACTGGAAATCCTTCAAATCAGCAAGTTAGGGATGACAATTGGTATTCCGATTCAGGTGCAACCCATCAAGTCACCAGTGATATAAACAAACTTTCAATACATTTAGACTACTGAGGGAGAGACACTCTAAAGGTTGGTGACAGAATAGGTTCGATTATACTCCATATTGGTTCATCAATGCCTTCTAGAAATTTATTTTTAAATGATATATTGCATGTTCCAAGTATTACTAGAAACTTGTTATCCGTTCAAAAATTTTGTAAGTGTAATGATGATTATATTGAGTTTCACTCTAATGTGTGTTATGTTAAGGACCAAGCCGGGACAGTATGATGATTTGTTTCCCTCTTCTTTGTGTGAAGCATGTCATAAGGTGAAACACCATAAGCTCCCTTTTCAAGTTGTGTCTTATAAGGCACAAAAACCCCTTGAGATTGTGTATTCTTATGTCTAGGGGCCTGCCATGATCATGAGAACAAATAGTTATCATTATTATGTTATTTTTATTGATGCATATTCTAGATAGAACATGTTTTATTTGTTTAAATTGAAATCTGATGTTAAAGCTGCTTTTAAATCTTTTAAAACACTAGCTGAAAATCATACAGGACACAAGATTAAGTATTTGCATTCGGACGAGGGTGGTGAGTATCAAAGCCTACAGCCATTCTTATCTGAGAATGGCATAGGACATTGAAAAACCTGCCCACACACTCCTGAACAGAATGGAAATGTTGAAAGACAGCATAGGCACATCGTTAAAATTGGGCTATATTTACCAACCGAAGCAAATATTCCAAAAAATTATTGGACTTATGTTTTCAATTCTGCTATATATCTTATTAATTGCATGCCCACCAAGGTTCTCAATTATTTTTCATTATTGGAAAAATTATTTCAAAGAATCCCAGATTATAATTTCCTTAAGCTTTTCGGTTGTGAATGCTACCCCAATTTGAGGCCTTATATGAATCACAAACTTGACTTTAGATCTAAAAGATGTGTATTTCTTGGCTATGCCCCATAATGAAAGGGTTCCCACTGCTTGAATTTAAAAAATAAAAAAAAAATTACATCTCGTCATGTTATTTTCAATGAAACAACTTTTCCATTCAAGGAAGTAAAACTTGATGTTCAACCTGTTTCTAGTGACTAGCAGCCACCACAATATGTCCCCACATTCTTTTCCAATGATGTTCACGCTAGAGGTACCAATGATCATAGTAGTAATATTGAGGAGCACGATGGCGTGTCCAATCTAGAGCAAAGTCAAGGTTGCTCAAACTATATTGATCAAGTTGACTTATTACAACCAAGCTCAAATGAGAGACACCAAGATGAAATCTAACCTCAAGATGTCGAGTCCATCATTGAACCTACTAGAACCTGTGACATGACAACACAAAGCCACTCAAACCATATTGATCGTACTGATTTGTTATGAACAAGTCCAAATGAGAGACACCAAGACGAAGTCCAACCTGAAGATGTTTAGCACATCATTGAACCTACTAGAACTCATAGTATGACAACACGGTCCCAAGCTAGTATAGTGAAGCCCAATACTAAATACACAGACAATGAAACCCATATAGCAATTGTCTCTTAGTCCTATCTGCAACATCAAAATTGACTATTGAGTCCGAACCCAATACTCTTCAAGAGGCCCTCGCTAGTAGCCATTGAAAAGAAGCTATGAAAAATGAGTATTTTGCTCTTCTCAAAAACCAAACTTGGAGTCTTCCTCTAGTGCCAAACATATTGTAGGATGCAAATGAGTTTTTAAAGTCAAAAGGAAGGCTGACGGTTCGCTAGAAAGGTACAAGGCCAAGTTGTAGCCAAGGGATATAGTGAAAAAAAAAGGATTGATTACACTGAAACATTCAGTCCAGTAGTCAAACCCACAAACCATTAGAATGATACTCACTATTGCTTTGAGTCACAGGTGAAAAATCAATCAATTGGATGTATAAAATGTTTTTTTCCCATGGAATGTTAAAAGAAGTCTACATGTCTCAACCGCCCGGATTTGAAGACAAGAATCGTCCTACTCATATTTGCAAGAAAGTGCTCTATGCCTTGAAGCAAGTCTCAAGAACTTGGTTCTCACATCTAAGTACTTTTCTTCACAAGATGAGATTTCAAGGAGCCAAAATAGATACCATGTTATTCATCTACAAAGAACCAAACGTAGTCATGTACATCCTTATTTATGTTATTGATGGGGAGTTCAAATTTGCATATTCAAAAACTAATTGCAGCTTTCAAATCAGAATTTGCAATCAAAGATTTAGGGGATTTACACTTTTTTTTAGGCATCGAAGTAAAAAATACACCTCAAGGCTTGATTTTATCTCAACAGAAATTTACTTTGGAGCTACTCAAGAAAACAAATATGGTAGGAGCCAAACCATATTTCTACACCCATGGCTGCTTCACCACCTTTGACAGCACATTCAGGGTTCTCCTTCCATGATTCAAGCCTATTTAAAAGCATAGTTGGATCCCTACAATATGCTACGATGACGAGACCAGACATATCTTTTGCAGTGAACAAAGTTTGCCAATATATGCATAACCCAACTAACATCCATTGGGCTGCTGTGAAGTGAATATTAAGGTATCTAAAGCAAACTTTTGATTATGGATTATGTCTAAAGCCATGTATGAAAATGGACATTTCAGCATACAGTGATGCAGATTGGGTCGGATGCCCTGATGATAGAAAATCCACTAGTGGTTATGCAATCTTCCTTGGAGAAAACCTTGTCTCATGGATTTCTAAGACGCAAAATGTGGTCTCTCGCTCAAGCACCGAAGTGGAATATAGAGCCGTCACTAATGCAATAGCTGAAATTACTTGGATCCAATTTCTATTGCAAGAACTTGGAGCAAAATCATCAGGACAACCCATCCTTTGGTGTGAGAACATTGGAGTTGCATATCTAGCATCACATCCAATATATCACTATTGATGCAAGCATGTAGAAATTGATCTTCTCTTTGTTAGAGACAAGCTTGCAACAGGAGAATTGTTCATTAAGTATATTTCAACCAAGAACCAGATTGCTGACATCTTGACAAAACCATTGTTAAAGCAACCGCATGGAGCAATAATGCCAAAACTAAATGTTATCAAGTTCAATCTCAATCCTGATGAAGACAGGATGAGCTTGACGAGGGGTGTTAATGAAAATGAAGCAATCAGTCCAACAGATCTCTCCATATTAGAAGGAGATACAATTGATAAAATTGAACCAACGACAAACAAGGAAACATGGCATGGTGCCAAGTAGATCTTTCATATTGAAGAAGAATATGAAAAGATAGAAAAATTCAAACGTTGAAAGAAATATTGAATTCTCCAACGGCTACAATATATGTATAAAACAATAATGGAAGCTTATAACAAATATGAAAGAAGAAAAATAGAAAATGAGAAAAACTATTGCTCCATGGACGTAGATCAAGAAGATGGAACCACATAATTCCCTTTGCATTGCTTTTGTGTGTTGATCTCTCTCTCCTTCTTTGAAATCTTTTATTTGGCCCCTCAAGTTAGGCAAGTGGATGGTAAATTGAAGAAAAGAAAAGTTAGTATATTAGTAGACACAAGTTCTACTCATAATTTTGTGAGTGCAAGAGCTTCGGGGTGTACCATTGTGCAACCTGAGTTTGGGGTCATCATAGGGAATGGTAGTACCTTACATGCACAGGAAGATACCATGAGAAAAGGTGTAATTACAAGGGCAGACATTCTCGGTGGAACTCTCTCATTTAGAGGTGGAGCAGATATAATATTGACCATTCAGTGACTTAAGCAATTGAGAAAAATAGAATGGGACGTCATCAACATGAAAATGAGGTTTCAAGGTGCCAATGGAAAAAACACAATTCAGCTGATAGGGATAATTCTGGCCGTGACCGAGGAAGGAGGCCCAATGAGTAAAATGATTAAGGGAGGCGAAGGATTACACCTGCTCTTGATGATAGTCAGTAAAACAGCAGCTAAACCAAGTGAACCACAAGGCTTACCTGACTGCTCACTAACTGAATTTCAAGACATCATTTGAGTGCCTAAAGGTCTCCCACCAATCAGGCCAATTGATCACAAAATAGAGTTGGAGACATGATCAAAACTAGTAAACCTATGTCCTTACCATTACATCCATACTCAAGAATAGGAAATAGAGAAACTAATTTGTGAAAAGCTCAATGATGGTATCCTACAGCCTAGCAGAAGCTCTTACTCTTCACCAGACCTACTATTGAGAAAATCAAGATAGCTCATGGAGGTTTTGCATGGACTTTAGGGCACTAAACACCTTGACCATTAAGAACAGATTTCCAATCCCAGTTGGTGGAATAGTTATTAAACGAATTGCAGGGAGCCATAGTTTTCTCAAAGCTTGATCTCAAATCAGGTTACCATCAAATATGCATGAGCCCATGTGACACATTCACAAAACTGTTTTTGAGACACATGAAGGGCATTACAAATTTACTATTATGTCTTTTGGGCCGACAAATGCCCCCACAACATTCTAAGCTTTGATGAACGAGATCTTCTGCCCCTTCCCTACATAAATTTTGTTTAGTATTCTTTGATGACATCATAATTTATTGCATGAACATCAAAGAACATCATAGCCAGCTGAAATAGGTGCTACAGATTCTAAGATTGCATCAATTATATATGTTAAGGCTTCCAAGTGCTTTTTTAGAAGCCCACAAGTGACTTATTTGAGACATACCATTTTGGTCCAAGGAGTAATCATGGAAGAGGAAAAGATAGCTGCAATAAAAAATTGGCTGGCTCCAATGGAGTCAAAGGGTTGTGTGCTTTCTTAGGGCTCGCAGGTTATTATTGCAAATTTGTCAAGAAGTTTGGGATCCTAGCAGCCCCACTAACTCGAATGCTCAAGAACGGAAGCTGAGAATGGTTTGAAGATAGTAAACAAGCCATTGAACGACTTAAAAGGGCAGCAATCAGTGCCCAATACTAGCATTGCCTGATTTCTATCAGCAATTTATAGAGAGACTGATGCATCTAATTTATACCAAGGCAATGTAAAAACTCAATCGCTTTCTTTAGTAGTTTATGAGAGAGACCTTCCAGGCAAATCCGCATATGAAAGAGAGTTGTTGGAAGTCTTCATGGTATTCCAAAAGTGGCATCATTATCTCCCAGGGTGTCAGTTTTTAATATATGCTGACCATGATAGTCTTCGTTTTTGTATATAACAAAAGACACATACACCTATCCAGTAGAAGTGAGTTGTGAAATTGTTGTGCTATGAGTTTGACACTATCTATAAGAAAGGTATGGACAATATAGTTGTTGATGGCTTGCCAAGAAGAATAGAACAAGAGGAGTATGTGAAAGGAGGCTGTCTTGAATTGCATGTGTTGATCAGTCCCATTGCAGCACTGTGGGATCAACCATGGGATGAGCACCACACCTCACAGGAAGTTTAGGAGATTAAGGGACAGTTACAATTGGGAGGCGCACAGACCTATGACTACAATTGGCAGGAACCATGCCAATACTTTCAAAAACATCCATTTGTCCCTCCTCGGTCTAATTTGGTAACGTAGTTGTTGTTCCAAACTCACGACAAGTGGATGCAGGGCATTCAGGAAAGGAGGGCAGGTATCAAAAGGCTCTGCTGTGATGTTTTTTGGCCACACATGAAGGAAAGAGTGCGGGACTGTGCGAGAGCTTGTGAAGTGTGTCAAAAAGCATAAATATGAAACCTTGAAACCTGCAGGTCTGCTTCAACCGCTTCTTGTTCCACAAAACATTTGGGAAAACCTCTCAATGGATTTTATCAAAGGATTACCAATGTCTAGGGGCAAATCAGTGATACTTGTAGTGGTGCACAGATTAAATTTGCACACTTCATAGCCTTGGCACACCGTTACTCTGCCAATGACAGCCATAGCATTTCAAAAGAACGTGGCGAGCTACATGACATGCCTAAATCCCTAGTCAGTAATGAGGATCACTTATTTCTGAGCTCCTTTTGAAAAAATTATTTTGACCTCCAAGGAACATCCCTAAAGCTAAGTACTGCTTACCACCCACAAACAGATAGGTAAACGGAGGTCTTAAACAGTGTCTTAAAGACATATTTAAGATACTATTCTGAGCAACAGCCCCTCAATTGGATAAAGTATCTATCATGAGCTAAATTGGCGTATAATATTGCAACTCATTCAGCCCCACAATTGGACAAATTATCTATCATGAGCTAAATTGGTGTATAATATTGCAACTCATTCAACAATATCGCTGTCTCCGTTTGAGATCGTGTATGGTAGACGATCCTCTAGCATACGCTACTTCTGCCCCACATTTGACCAGCTACAAGAGGTACACATGCAACAACTAAGTACATACAAAGGAACACTTCAGTGCATGAATTTTAGAAATTTCATAGTTTTGTTTCTATGAAAACTTGGTGTACAGGCACTATAGATTTCAAAATACCTGTAGAGATTTGGTAGGCTAAAAAAGAAGACAGATTTGGTAGTCCAATTGGTATAGATAATTGGCCTCTTTTCACAACTTTTCTTTCAGTGATTTAAAAGATTTTCATGAAACATATGTTGATCATCCTATTTACTTCTGTGTTTGTGTTGAACCTTTAGGTTTCTTGCTATTCACAAATATGAATTCAATGAGGAACCTTTTCATAATTGGTGTTTCCATGTTCCCGTGGCTCTCAGTTTCTCGGTATTTTTTCCAGTATAAAACTACAGCCCAGCATGGTCCAGACTCTCATGGAAGCAATGTCACATATGTGGGGTTTGCAACTTTGCGTAACCCTTTCTTGGCGATCTTACAAAAGAAACACATATATGTTTGGCTGAAGCTTGTTTTTTTCTTGCATTGATGCTTTCTATCAACAAAATTGAGCCACTCTATCTTCTGCTTTTTTTACTTTATATATATATATATATATGCTGACTATCACATTAATACCAAAAAGCTCATACTTTGAAGAAGCACTCACAAAGCGTATATAGAAAGAAGTGCAAGGTATGAATATTGTCATTTCTTTACCACATATCATAATTAGTTAAAGAAGAGCAAATGACAAAAGTGACCTTTATTTTGCAAGGGAGTAAACTAAACTGAAACTCATATTGGTGAAATCAGAAACATGAAAGCCTGAGTTAGGATTATAAAGAAAAAAAATTGATCTCTAAATGTTTAGAAAATACAACTAGATGATGAAAAGGACCATAAATTTTCCTCTAATAATTGTCTATATCCTTGTTATTATTTCTTGATTCTAATTAATCTGGCTTTCGTTTCTAGCTTTCATTGTTATTATATCATCCTCTAGCTTTTTTATCTATTGATAATATTTTATTTATTCTCAAAAGTTCATCCCTCGAAATTTTCCTGATATTTATGCAGTAACAAGATTTTTTTTTAAGACATACAAGAAGATTTTTCCATTTACCTCATGGACTTGGTGTTGGAGCTTTTTTTTTTGCATGGATTTCTTTGGTGTCCCTTGTTTGGCATGTTGTTGTTTGAAAGAAACTTTCTTGCTTAATATTATTTTAAGTTTTTGTTGTGTAATTGGTGCATATCCTATGCATGTGGATGCAAACAAAGTCTTCTAGATGAGTTCACAGATTTTTTTTTTCTTTTTTTTTTATGTTAACACAGATCAAGCTCAGTTACGACATATTTGGTGGGAGAACCATTTAGAGAAAAGGGAGCACATTATGGAAATGTCTCATCTTGCTTCAAAGTTGCAAGCACTGGGTCTCAGTCTACCTGAGGACTTCACAGTGCACATGGTCATTCTTTCTCTTCATCTACAATTTGGATAATTTGAAATAAGTTAAATTGTAGAAGGAGAACTGGACTCTTAATGATCTCATTCTACATTGTGTGGAAGAAGATGAGAGACCAAAGCAAACAAAACAAAAAGTACTTAGTTAATAGCTACACGTAAATTAAAAAAAAAAAAAGCTCTTATGGATGTTGCACTTCACTCTGTTGCCATAAATAAATAGAAGAAGCCTAAGGAAGGCAAATCAAGTTTCTTTTTATGTAAAAATGAGGGTCAAATGAAAAAAGATTGTACCAAATATCACACTTGACATAAAAGAATGTATGCTTCTCATTTTGATTTGTTCTGAAATTAATTTCACTACACACTTGGTAGATAGATTCGGGTGTTACTACTCACATAAGTATGTCAATGCAAGGTTGCCTAACTTATTGACTGCCAAGTGATATTGAAAGATTCATCTATATGGACGATGGCAAGAGGGAGGGGGTTGAAGGCATAACAGATTTTTAGTTTTTATTAAGGACTGGATGCTATTGTGTCAAAAACTTTTCCATTGTCATCTTTTAAATGGAATTTGGTTTCTATTTTCTTGTTGGAAATTTGGTTATCATTGTTCATTTGAAAATAGTAAATTTAAGTTTTTTCTGAATTCAAAATTTTATTGATGTTGATTTTTTATCTAGTAACAATAACAATTATTTGCCTGATATGGTTGTTTCATATCATGAAACATTGCATGTTAAATCTTGTGGTACTAAACGAAAATTACCCAATGAAGATTATACTATGTTCTGACATAGGCGCTTAGGTCATATCTCTTAAAAAGGAATTAAAAGGCTTCTGTCAAATGAAATTTTTGTTTCCTTTGATTTTGTGGATTTTTCCTGTTTAAATTGAATGTATTAAAGGAAAACAAACAAACATAAAGAAAACAGGTGCCTATCAAGCTTCAGATGTCTTAGAATTTATACTAATGTACATGGTATGTTCCCTACGGCTTGTTGGAATGGCCTATCTCGTTCATAAACGAGTACTCTTGTTATGGTTACCTATAACTTATTCATGAGAAATCTCAGCCGTTAGATGTGTTCAAATCATTTAATGTTGAAGATGAAAACCAACTAGGCAACGGGATTAAGGCCATTAGATCTCACCATGGTGAGTACCATGGTAGATGTGATAGATCAAGAGGTCCATTTGCTAAATTTCTAGAGAAATGTGGTATGGTCCTTCAATATGCCATGCCAAATACTCATGGTAAGAGATGAAATAGGATTCTTATGGGTATGGTAAAGAGTATGATTAATCATTCTACCTTACCCAAGTCCTTTTGTGAAAAAACATTAAATATTGCAACATATATACTTAATAGAGTGCCAACTAAAGCATTACCGAAAACCACTAGAGAATGGAGAAGCGCAATATCTGATGATTGTGTTGTCTATTTCCAAAAACATGAGGTTGACATAGACTTGATGGAAGATAATCTTATCAACTTCAAAAAATAATACAGAGTTCCAAATCTCAACAGTGGATATATGCCATGAACAAGAAAATAAAGTCCATGGTGAATAATGGCATGAGGAAAATTGTCTCATTACCTGAAGGTGTGAAGCCCATTGATTGCAAATAGAAATTTAAAACCAAGAGAGATTCATTAGGTAACGTCGAAAGGTATAAAACATCTTGGGACAATGATTATACAAAGATTTTGTTTGTGCTTTACTCAGAAGGAAGACATTGATTATATAGACTTTATATCTGATTTCATCGAAAGACTCTTTTAGGATTATTATGGCATTGGTAGGTCTTTTTTATTTAGAACTACATTAGATGTATGTTAAAACAGTGTTTCTCAATGGCGACATTGATGAGACAATAGATTGTTGCAACTATAAAATTTTGTTTCAGAAGATGCAAAGAAAATGGTCAATAGACTTAAGAAATCCATCTATGGGCTTAACCAAGCATTCCATCAGTGGGTATTACAAGTTTCATCAAGTTATAGTTTCATTTACTTTTGAGACTGATGTGGTTGATGAATGCGTATATGTCTTTCTAGTCCTATATATTGAGGACATACTGCTTGCCAGTAATTATGTAGGCTTATTGCATGAAACCAAGAGATTTCCATCACAAAGTTTGATGTGAATGATTTTAGGGACACATCTTTTGTATTAGAGATCCAAATATTTTGAGATCATTCTCAAGGTATTATTGGATATCACAAAATACGTACTTTGATAAGGTGCTTGAAAAATATGGCATGAAAGGTCAACCAGGAGATACCCTATTTTAAAAGAGACAAATTTAGTGTCAATGAGTGTGCCAAAAGTGAAGTTGAATCTAAGGAAATAGAAAGATTTCATGGGCATATACTATAGAGAGTTTAATATATGCTGAGGTTTGTACTTGTCCGAATATTGCATACATTGTTGGCACGTTGTGTAGATGCCTGAGTGGTCCTGATATGGGTCATTAGAGAGCAACCAAAAGGATAATGTAATACTTACAAAGAACAAATGTTTTCATGCTCACATCCAAGAATGCAAATCAGTTGGAGATCATTGGGTATTCAAATTCTAACTTTGTTGGATGCCATGACAGTTGCAGATCCACTTCGAGCTATATATATCTGTTGGTTGGAGGAGCTATATCAATGACAAGTGTCAAGCAAACACTAGTAGCTACTTCAACCATGGCTGCATAGTTCATATCATGTTATGAGACATCTATTCATGTTTTACGGCCATTGAATTTAGTCACAAAGCTGTGCATTATGGGTAGAATTGATAGACCACTAAGGTTACTTTATGTCAATAATGCAATATTCTAGTAACAGTTGTCAAAGTCGAAGCACATCATTATTAACTTTCTGGTTATTAAAGAAAGGATACAGAATGGTGGTGTGTCTTTAGAGCATACTGAGATGGATTCCATGATTGCAGATCCACTCACTAGGGGTTTAACACCCATAGCCTTTCACCAGCATACTTTCTTGTATGGGTGTTTTATCACTTGATGATGTGCTGGTTTAGTGTGAGTTTAAATTTTTTTTATTACCCTTATGTAGTAGACATATTACAGTTTTTGCATAAATGCATTTAAAAGTTCTTTTGGTTCAATTCTATCATTATTATGTGTATTTTCTTATTTCCATATGCTATTGTAGTAGAACCAGTTGAGAATAGACTTGTTGTGATCACTTTGCATATAATTCTCGTGCTATACATCCATGTATGATCTATGTCAATGGTTATGTTAGCATTTGTGATCATTGATGGGTCTAACTATTTTGTATGTAGCACTTGCCGCTTTGGTTCAATGTTGATATGAAAAGTTAATAGTGTTTATAATTGTATGTTTGAGTTGTAAACTATTTGATTTGTTGATAATGTAATTCTTTTCCCTTTTTTTGCTTGAAAGTAGTAATTATTATTTAATGTGGAATTGTTAATTGTTTGTTTCTTATTTAAATGGTAAAAGTAGCAATTGTTATTTTTTATTTATATGTAATCATGTGTTTCTTATCAATTTAAATCGAATATACTGCTTGAAATCATTTAAAAGACAAAAAGGTTAATTGTTGAAAATTATTCAAGAAAATTGATAGTGTCTATGTTTGTTATTCTTACTCATTTTATAACAAGAAATTCCCAAATAAGAAGTGAAAAAAATATTTTTGTAATGTGTTAGTTTATTGACCCTTGCTCACATTACCAGTGAGGGATGGGGCTAATTGATTGTGTACAAAAGGAAGTACTTTTCTTATTACTCCAGAAAAGGTGATCTACTTCTTAGGTTCATGTCAGAACAAGTTAATAGTGCTTCTAGCTAGGATACGGTAAGTTACTTAGTCCTATAAAAAAATTATATTCATTATTTTCTAAGGTCATTCTTGGTTTTTGTTTGTATCCTAAAACCGTCATCAAAAAGGTACTGAAGAAGTTTCTATACATAATAAATTGTTTCTTTTAACGTTTGAAAACCACAAATACGGTTAAGGAAAATGAGCGGATGAATTTGTTAAATGGTGAAGAGAAATATATTTTAGCAAATACACCTGCAAGGCAATGACTTCTATGACAAAATCTCATTATTCGATGATGTGCCGTTTGGTGCACCTGGATTTATACATATGAATTAAGCTTGTCGTGCTGGATTATATAAGGGATTTCCTAGTGAAATCCTTTTATTTTAAGAGGTAAAAAAGTAAATCTCTAGTTCCATTATTGTGCGCACTATGCAGCTAGGTGGGACATTATACCTAAGTTGCCAGGTGCACTATAGTCATCGTTGACAGTGACGCAGGACCACGGAGAAAGGGACAATATCAGGATTTAATTTTTGGGTGGTAATTGGATTCGGACTTCGGCCATTTCCAACTCTTTTGTCAATCCAACGGCCTTCACAAGTTCCAGCTTCCAAGAGAGAGAAATTCAACACGTTGAACGGCTTGCGTCACTGTTATTACATTATCATAGCCAGTTTAACTACTGCATTGCAATATATACGACGGTAGTGCATCCGAACGTACTAGTGAATGAATTTTTGTGCACCAGACTAAAATACTTTTGGTACACACACCAAAAAGTTTTTTTAAAACAAAAATAAAAGGAAAAAACTACAGAAGACATTGCTTTTTAATAAATTACCAATCCTTTATCCCGACGCAACTTTCTCTGGGACTCATCAGCTAAGGTGGTTGAATATTCTCAGGGAAAGTTGATGTTGTACACTGGTTGCATGTTGGGGTAAAAGAGCCCAAAGTTCCGCTCTATCACAGTTCCTCGCTTCGCGTTCTCGTTGAACAGGTTGAATACATATGTCTCCACCGGCGTCCCGGGCCTCTTGGGCGTCCCGTGCGCCACATGGTCCACCAGGTTCTGAATGTACGTGCTTGCGTCGGATATCGTAGCTTCATATGCTTTGCCGTCTGCCGCACCGGCACTGCCTATGCCCCTCCTAGGTGGTGGGCCACCCTTTCCAGGCACAGAACCATTTGGCGGGCCCCTTCTTGACGAGCCCCCAGATGGCGAATGCCCCGGTATTGGCCCCTGTATTGGCCAGAACGTGTCTGTGAGTGTGACCATGATGGAAATGCGAGCGGCACTGTCAAGGCCATCAACCTTTTGCAAGCCCGGGACATCGACCTTCTCAATCGCGGAGTAAACGGTGTCCACCATTGCATCGAAGAGGTTCCGGTACCTCAGGGAGCCGTCAGTGACCACATCATAATTGGCTCTGAAGAGGGCGTAGTCCAAGGAAATGGAGTCGTTCTGCACGTAGGCGGCGAAGTAAGGGTACACGGCGACCATGAGGGGCGCGCCGGTTCGGGCTAGGAAGTGGACTATGGGCACCATGAAGGTCACAGCTTGTGGGGTGAAGACACCGGCGGAGGGAGGGAAGCCGGTGGTCACCGCCGTGCTGACCACTGTGGATACCTTGATCCGACCTCCAAGTCCGGCCCCCTGGATGGAATTGTATATGTTTTGCATGGCCGGAAGTACCAACTGCGCTTGGGGTCCTGGGATGAGCTCGCTGCCGACAGTGATTGACCCAAATGTGACAGCCGGGTAGGCTTGGATGTTTGTCGCAACCCACGAGCTGGCATACAACGGGTTGTGTGCGATGTTCGGGAGTTCGGAGTTTGGGACGGCGAGGTTGACCTCGATGCCGGAGTTTCCTAGTGCCTGGAGGACGTCCCGGTTCGGCTCAAACAGCCTCACCTTCCTGATGTTCTTCGATCGAAGGAGCCCGACAACTGCCGATGGTAGTGGCAGATTGTTGCCGTTCAGATTGTAGCACACCCCAACCGCCTGAGCTTCTGTGACGGAGATTAACAGGAAAGATCATCACTAACCAAACAAGAATCTTGAAGCACATGAGTAAAGCTAGTGGCTGATGGGAGCCAAAAAAAAAAAATTCGAGAAAGGCACTCGTTCAGACGTTTTGTATACTTAAATGGGCACCACGTATTACAAAACAAATATTTGAGAATGTTAACATAAAAAATAGAACAAAAAATTGAAATATAAAAATACAGAACCATTGAAGGGCTTCTCATATGTGGCTCCCCCTATGGGTAAAAGCAGGAATCGGATTAAATAGAAGAACACGAAAAATTGGATGTTGAGACCAGTAAGACCAGGAGGGGGAAGCAGTTGGAATATTGGTTATATTTTCAGATTAATAAAATCTGTACATGAAAAATGAACTATGTAATACCTATATGGTAAAGCGGCAGATTCCTGATTATGAGAAGAATCATCAAACAAACAATTGCTGCGAGACACCTTCCAAATACATTTTACTAAGTATTTGTATGGTAATCAGTAAGTAAGAGCCTTTTTTTCCTTTGGGAGCAGAAAATATGTATAAAGAATCTATGTGCTTGTTGCGGGCTTACCTGCTCCATTTGGTGCTGAACTGAGCAGGCCGAGCAAAACTAATGTCACCAACACTGTGAAATAAAGACTCCCCCTAAGACCAGCCATCGCTCTTTTAGAGGAAGGTGAGAATCTTGGCTATCTCTATCTCAATGGAAGGTTACCAACCAATCTAATTTATAGGGGGAGAGAGGCGTGATGCTGCACAACTGTCAATAGAGTCGCTCGAAGATTAAAAAATAGTTGGACCACTTGGCCCCTCTCAAACGAAATATGGTGGACCCCATCCCCATTGAATATAACTACAGCAGGTGCCGAGGGAAGGGGCGCCCACATGGGTCTTTCCCCTACTTCAATCTTTTTGTTCTAAATTATATATAAATTTAAAAAAAAAAATATGTCTTATAAAAGTTTTAAAAAATAATGTTTCAGTTCGTGTCAAAATTTAAAACCTTTAATTCGGCTTTCTTCATGAGCTTCTCCCTTCCACAACAAGGCAGTAACATGGATCACATTCAAAGGATCAGAATTCAAATATATCATAAAATACTTTGGTGTGTTACTCTTCTAGCCTGTGAATCATGGTAAACAACGCTCAAGTTGAAGAGCATGCGCGCAAATTATAGTGATTCTTTAATACTTCGAGTAATAGCAAGAAAAGCTTATATTAGATGGAGAGGTGGGGGAGATTGTGGATACTGCTGTAAGTAGCGACAAGAGAAAAACCACGTTAAGTCAATTTTTAACAAACTTGATCTGCCTTAAGCAGATCAAGTTTGACTAGAGAAATGGAGATGACAAAGAGACACTGAGAAATTCAAGTTTTCCAAGAAGCTATACCTTGTTCTATGAGTGATAAACTGCACTATTCTTCATCAAAGTAGGGCCATGTCCGAATCTTTTTTGAAAAAAAAAGTGGTCATCGTTAATTATAACCAAGGACGAATCATTTTCATTTCCGAAAAATATAAAAAATTAAAACTCTGAAAGAAATATTGGAGTCGTTTGGCAATTGAAATAATAATAAACTGTTACATGAATATGCTCTGTTATTATGACATGAGACAACTTGTAACGGTACTCATTAATGCCAAATTGCTCTGTATTGTCAGTTCCGTTATGGTAGATAAACTCGTCCTAACATGTTACTCCAACTAAATATGTAGAAAAAATTGTGAAGTTAATTATGTTAGTAAGGGAGTCACAAGCATATAGCTACAAATAATGTGATATTTTCGAAAATATTGTGATATTAATGAAATAAATAAAAAAAATAAGAAAAGGAAAATATCGTGACATATTAAACACGTTGAAATGAACTTATCACAATTTTTTCATTTATTTGTTATGTCACTTTTTGTTTTTTTAACTTTTGTTTCGTTGCTTTATTTCCTCCTTTTTTAAGTATTTAACATGACTTCTTAAGTGCAATATAATACTTAGATTTGCATTTATTGTATTTTCACCTGAAATTTTAATTTTTTATTTTCTGAAATGAACTCTTAAATATTCCTGATTTTTTAGAAAAAAAAACAACTGTAGAAAAATACCTAAAAAAAACTTAGTCATTTCAATATTTGTGGTTATTATGGTCACAAGTAACCCCAATCATTTCTTTTGTCTTGGTCTACCTAGCCGCCTCAATGGTTGTTGGATTCATGTGACATGTATTGACAGGTCGGTAAGACATAAAAAGGGCGGAGCCAGGGAACCTGCATGGGCTATGGTTCCACATCAATTTTTAAAAAAAAAATACATGTAAATTATAGATTTGTTTGTCTTATATAATTGGGCTCCCTTTATACAAAATTTTTAAAAAAATACATGTAAATTATAGATTTGTTTGTCTTATATAATTGGGCTCCCTTTATACAAAATTTTTAGCTCTGCCAACATAATGTCACTTTTGATGGAGTCAAATAAACATTAATGTCCTTTGCATCATTCACATCTTTTAATTGTACGTCCTTTGCATCATTTATAATTGTACATCCACAACCATCACCACAAAAATTCTCATAATTGTCCTTTATGAGAATTGCCAACACGATCCCACACCTGCCTCCTCTCATAATTGTCCTGGACATGGCTAAGGGCCACCTGTCCTCTCCTTCTTTCTGGATGGCAGCCCTCTCTCTCATGCCCAACTAGTGTTACAACTGCAAGTACATGTTAAATTATTAACGAAAACCAATTTTTTTTGTGCATGCATTCACTACAAAAGTTAGTATTTCACGGAATGAAAAATTCAATTAGTGTTACAACTGCAAGTACCTGTTAAACTATTAACGAAAACCAATTTTTTTTGCGCATGCATTCACTACAAAAATTAGTATTTTACCGAATGAAAATTTTGTTGGGATGATGTCGAAGCACCACAAAGATCCCACTTGTGTTGCAGCATCTGTCACACGAATATGTGGGTTTAGCCCACGGGTCACCGTATTCGATATGCGGACACGCGTATCTGGATACGGGACATGGGTGGGACACGTTAATATTAATTTAATAATTTTTTTCATTTTATCATTTTTTTTGTGATGCATCTAGTTATTTTTGTGAACATTGCTTTCAAATACTTACCACTTTTGTGATAAAACAAACTTTTTTATAAGAGTGAACTATTAATTTATTTATTTTTTATTTTATTATTTTTGAGAATATAAAATTTGTGTGCTAACGAGGTAACGATGTAGGACTGATTGGTGAACGACTATTGACAACCCAGAGCAGGTAGACTAGCTTTGAAAAAAGGGTGACCATGTTTTTGTTTGAATTCACCCACTAAGAGTGTGTGGTCAGACTTGACGTTTGAAGAATAACCAGTGGAGATAGTAGACGGAACAGAACAAATATTGAAGACTAAGACTATACGGCTGTCAAGGTGCGCTGGTTGCATCATGGCATTGAAGAGTGCACTTGGGAGCCAGAGGCTGCTATGCAAATTAAATATCCATACTTATTCGATAAAACTCAAAAACATTTGAGGACCAATTTTCTTTCAGGAGGTTAGGATGTAAGCCCTTAAGTTTTTACGCATATTTGATTAATAAATATAATCAAATAATGAATAATAAAAAAATGAACCATCGCTTTGCTTTGCTCTTGATGAAGTTACATGACTTTTGCCACTTCCTTTCTTTTAATTATGTTTGGTGAGTGCCATGAGAGTTCTTTGTTTTGTCCATTTGCCGTTTGAGTGTGCTGGTTTCATCGCTGGTGGTGTGCTCTAGGTACGTCGTCCCTTTGTTTATTTTACACTAATAATGCATCATACTTGAAATATTTTATTTGAATTTGCTACATACTTGTGTTTGCTAATCATTGTGGTTATGGTGTAAGAACAGATGTAACGGGTTCAAGCATGCATCTTTGTATTGTGATCATGGTGAAAAGGTACTATGCATGACATACCCATGTGTTGTGTTAGAAATTTCCTTCACCGCATGCCACCACCATGTGCATATTTATATCTTATATGCATCCATAGTGCCTTTGCACATACATGTTTAACAAAAATTCATGGCATGGCTTACAACAATGTTAGGAAGCATCATACCATGGCTAGAATAATGGTAGCGAAAAAATGGTATGATAGCCTAGAACAGATAATATAACACTGAGGTTAAGAATAATAAGAATGAAAATAATTATGGAGTTGGGATAGAGGAGGTGTTTACCTTGGGTTCGGCTGCCATTGTGTTGCCGTTCTGTGTGGTCACCAAAAATGGCCGCAGGCCGACCGTTACTGATCCCAGCCAGCTGAATTATTATAACCCTAGAAAAAAAATATCAATGCCTGTGTAACAAATATTTTTTCTCACAAACAGTCAGAATGTGTGTGTGTGTGTGTCACACACACACACACACATATATATATGTATATATATACATATATATATATATATATCTATATATATACATATATATATGTGTGTGTGTGTGTGATACACACACAGACACATACATATATATGTAAGATTAAAGTGGTTGGTTATTTGCTTAATTACAGTTGATGTTTGTAACGTTCGACGCTTTTGCAGGTCGGGTCGGGTCCAGACCCAGACCCGAGCTCCACGTGCGAAAGGAGCCCAACACCGCCTTCTCCTCCCTCGTCTTTTCTTTTCCCCTTCGTTTCCCCTCTTCGTCTCTCCCTTAGCTACGATCGCTCTCCCTTAGCTACGATCGCAGCTCAGTGAAGAAGAAGGTGGAGGGTGGAGCGGCGACGGCGGTGGCGCTTTGGGTGAGCCCCATCGCTTCCCTGCCTCTACCCTCTTCTCTCTCCTTTCTTCTTTCTTCTCCTCCTCCCTCTCACATGGTCTCTGACTTTGCCCTCTAACCCGAGTCTTTCCCCTCCCTCACCCACTGTCGAGGACCGAAGCCCGTAACCGGTGGATCACCAGACCTAGGCCGAGACCTCTACCCAAGACCTCTCGGGGAGCCTAGACTTTCAAGACTGAAACTCAAACTACTAGCAAACTACCTATTACACTTGACAACGCCGAACAGGACTCCGGCTTGACTCAATAAAGTTGAAGAAATTACACGACATAACAAAATACTACTGACTCTAAGACTCTCACAAAAGACAGGACCAACCTAAGCTTGTAGCCGACGAGCCTTGATCATCAGCGGAAGGAGGCAACGGTGCCTGCCGGGACTGCCGAGGGCAGTAGGGCTGTTGGCGACGCTAGGTGGTGACGGAATGGGCTTGGCCGCCTGCCGAGGGACGAAGGCTGCTGCTGCTGCACGCGGCTGGCCTGGCCGGAGAGATGGGTGAATGGGAATGGCCATCCTGGCCGACGGAGACGGAATGTAGGATGCGGAAGCAGGAATGGATGGCAAACCCTTCGTCACTCGGCCAGGAGGGCCCGGCCCGCCTGGCCGAGGAAGATCAATTGGGCAGGAGCTGATAGCCACAGACGGGGTAGAGGGAGTGGAAGACGGGGAAGAGAAATAAGGATGGAGGTAGTCGAGGTTAGGATTGGCTCGACTGAGGTTGGAATGACTAAGGGACGGGCTAAGGTCAAGGGAGCTAAGAGGGGGTTGGACCTAGTTGGGACTTGGTGAGGACTCAGCTCGGTTTAGGGTTCCTAAGGGCCTCGGGGTTATAGGTAGGATTTATGTCGGCACTTGGGAATGGACGAGGGACATTAAGAGGGTATTTAAGGTTGACTTGGGAATGAATGGGAGTAATGGGGTAGTTAAGACTAGGCTTGGGACTAGGGGGAATGTTGGTTGACCTGGCTCGTAAATGGGTAAGGCTCTTAATGAGGGTTCAGATGAGGAGGAGGAGTTAAGAGCAGTACTCGGTACTATGACGAGGGGGGTTAAAGCCTAACTAGGGAATGGGTGAGCACTAATGACACTCAGTTTAGGGAAGGAGAGATGGAATTAATGACGAGGGGGTTACGATAGAGAAGGGAGATGAACACGAAGGAGGAATAACTCACCTTGAAGGCACCTCTGGGGCTTGAAGGGCTTGGGCCCCACGATGAAGACACGTGGTACAATGGGCGGTAGATGTGAAAGCCTTGATGACGACTTGGGAACGAGAAGGGCGTGGGCCCTACAAGGTTGACACGTGGTAGGATGGATGAGATGGAAGGGCTTGATCGATGGAGCTTGGGAACTCCATGGATGGTAATTAGTGCACCTTGGAGTTACGCGCGTGCACTTTTTGCGCTAGAAGGTGAAACGCCACCTTGACTGGGATTGACCGATGATGCAAGGGCTTCCCGCGGTCTTCCCTGAGGTTGTTCTCCTGCCATATTCCGGCCGATCCTCTTGAGATGTCTCTAGCTCGCCAACCGGGGTGTGGATTAGTTTGTTGGCACCATTCCGCCCGGGCGATGCTAGCTGGGCTATTCACTTGATTCTAGCCCCTCTCCACTCGGCGCCACTCCCAACTATGTTGGCGAGTTCCCACGGCACCGTGGCTCACGTAGGTTCCGCTCTAGGTCGGAGTAAGGGCAGCTGGCTGCAAACCAGTCCCTCCCGCTCCAACCATGGCTTCACCTTAATGAACCGGCGAACACTTCCTTGCCGATCTTTCCGGTCACGGCCTCCTTGATTCATACAAGGGGGCTGCTCCCTACTAGGGTCAAGCTCGGCAATGTCGCCTAAACTAGGATGCTCCCTCTTTTCCGACCAACCCTCTCCCGTTGTGCCCGGGAAATGGATCGGCCTATTAGAGAAGAAGTAGTGCCTAGTCTTGTAACACGGAGGAGATAGTACACGAGAGAGTTTGATACCTACCTTTGTCCTCATGTGCCAGATTCGTCGTACACGATGGTAGAGGGCAGAACCACGGCCACTGCACCACGTCCTCCCGAATCACCACCGGCCTCTAACCCTCCTTCGTTGTCAAGGATGGTTGCACCGTGCGGGACTTGCAAATGCATCGGGGATGCGTAGGGTCAAGCTTCAATGGCAACCTTCTGATGGCTACCATGTCCACAATCTCCTTTGTTGTCTCTTGGGAAGAACCACGACCACAAGGGATTTGCACGCCACTAGGGCGGGGAATACACGCCTCAAGGGTGGGGATCACACCTTGTGAGTGGAAGAGAGAGACGAAGCTCAAATTAATTCATAGTATTGATAAAAAAGATGCATTGTTACACGACAGATGGATATTTATACCCAAGCGTCCCGGTTCACTAGAACTTATCCCGAGACGGACTAGAGAAGACGGAAATAGACTTTGACTCGATACATTAAATGAAACGACTCTTGGACTTCCTAGGCGCGCCTGACACTAACCCTAAGGCAAACCTTGACTTGACTCTAACTAACTAACCTAGACTCACTCGATCGGACTTAGGCTAGGCTCAGCTTCGGGTGATGATTCACTTGGCTCCACTAAGGTCCAATCTAGAAAAGGCTTGGTTGTTGTGGTGGTCACTTCCCTGGCTTCTTCCTGGTCTGGTCCTTGCGCTACTACGCCACACCCTGTGTTGGATGATAAGGCATCCTCGGCCTTGTGCTGATTGCTTGGCGCTTGGGCTTGGATTGAATCAACCGGTCTCCCTTGGTGTTCCGGCCTTGGGGATGCCCTTCTTTCCTTAAGCACCCGCCCTTGTTTAGCTTCACGTTGGGACGCCTCCCACTTGGACTGAAGTTCCTCCTGGAGTGCATCTGGTTTTAGCCAATCTTTAGGATGGCTAGTAGGTTCGCCGAGCTCTGGCGGCATTCCCAATGCTTGCCTTAGCCTTCTCATCGGCATCTCTCGGCTGGGTTCACAAACGGCTCGTAACACCCACGCTCTCTGCTCAAGCATGCTTAGCGCGTGCTCACCCCTCTCTGTCAACATCCTCACTCTCTCGCACCTGCTCTCTCTCTTCTCTCACGCACTCTCACCCTCACCGCCCTTCTTTCCCCTTTGATCGAACCCTTTTCTCCCTCTCGTGTTCCGCCTCCCTTCCATCTACCGTAGGTTTCCTACGGGCATACCCCTCTCTTGAGACCATTTTCGTTGATTTTGATTCTATGGTGGTTTTTTTATCAATTTGCAACTTGGGGATGCATCTTTCTCTCATAGTAGTGAGGTGAATGCGTTGGTGGTGGCGGCATTGAGAGATTTTTGCTATTTGGGGATCGTTTGAATGCTTGAGGTGGCTGTCGGGAGGATTACAACAGTTTAGACTTTAAAATTGGGGTGTGCAAGGCCTAATCGAGCCTAGATTATTGAATATTATCTATTAGGGCATGTATAATTATTGTTTAAGCATGCTAAAATTTAGAATTGATGATTTGGGATGCATGTTAACGATGTTGCTTTTTGAAGAAAGTTTAAGATTATGTTAAAGGAGCGATGATTCATGCCTATATTGATCTTTCTAGCATGAAGTGTTGACTTTTGAAGCAATAGGGAAGCATAGTAGAGATTGTGATGTTGTGGGGAAGATTTAGAACCGTCTTAATGAGCACATGACACATGTTTTTGTGAACTAGTGTATCTTGGAGTTATTTGGAGAAAGTATACGTAAGTTGGATGTGACTATGAGGTTGACGCCTTGACTAAAGAAAGTTATTGAGAAAAGTGTTCGTGGTGGATTGATTGATAGCATTGGGTTTTAATGTTGGGTGGCAACGTCAAGAGGTTAGGAGGAGGCCTATCGGAGGGCTTGTAGGTTGACACTACCCGTCGACACCCTCTTGATGCGATGGTATGTGCCTCAATGATTTTGTTTTATATTTGTTTGGATTGTATAGGTAACTAGTAGAGATCTTATCTTTTGCTTATGTCTGCAGGTACACCGGGCACGTCCCGTCGACCTTGAGCAATCAAATTCAAAGCTCGAGGCATTTTGAAAAGTTTTTTGGATGCGTGTCAGGTATGGCAGCATTCCAGGCAAATCCCTGCATGAATGTGTGGTCCGAGGATCGTGGGATCCTAAGATTGTGATGTGATTGATGGATTGTTTTGTGAATGAGTGTTTGTTCCTAAGATCCCACGATCCTAGGAATGTGATGTGGTTGATGGATTGTTTTGTGAATGAATATGTGTATGCATGCAAATGATTTGATAAGATTTGTTTTGAAAAGCTATTAGAAGTCTGTTTTGAAAATATTGTGCATTTGCATGTGCATGCTAGAATTGATAACTGTTTAGGACATATGAGGTGGGGTATCGAGTCGAGTGTCTCATCGACCCCAATTATCCATTAGAAAGCATCCTACAATGATAACTGCATAGGGCAACTACGAGCCAATCACAGATCGACTACTCTTTGTGGTTTGGCTAAGTTTTCAAAGATGTAATTGATGTGATAATTGATGTGAATGTTGTGTTTTGTGGCATACACATTGCCGCGAGCAATGATACAAATGAATGAATTGGAAGGTAGTTGTACTCGTATTGTATGACGGCTAACTATGACTGTTAATGTTGTATAGACATCGTGTGGAGGCAATTGGAGGTGTGAGTACACTCGTGAAGTGTACCAACCTCATAAGCTAGCCAGTCATCTTGTGAATGTGTATTTATAATGATAAGAATGAAAATAATAAGATATGAGAGGCCAGTGGGTTGTGGCAATGTGTTTGGAAGACGTCCCGCTTTTGCCACTGGTCTCGCCTGTTCGGAGCGCAGGCAGTGCAAGGCCCGCGGGTACTGTTGTGTGATGTGCTTGGAGCGTTGGGCTCCCGCATTCCCAACCTGAGTGTACTAGGGAAGATTGAGTATCTCTCCTTGAAATTTACACATCCATGGATGAGTGCTCTACCGCTGCAGTGGATGAATGGATCCGTACTATTATAGGCCACCACGGGGGTTGTCTCTCGGCTATGGGCCGCCCATGGTGTGCACGTGTCTGTGCTTGCACCCACAGGAACTGTCAATTCAGTAAAGCTAATTAAATGATGTATATGAATGAATGTATGAATGAAATGATATGTTTAAGCATGCCTTTGATTTGAAATTGTATTACTATGTCCATTGAGTGACCTTTACATGTCGTGGCTTATGTTAGCGGCCTTCTTAGCAAATGATGTGATTATACCCTGATACGACATGATGATAGATTGTTCTCATGACTGCTCTCCTAATGGAGCCCACACCTAAAGGGTTTGGGGATTCACTGCCTTGTTGTCATACTGCGAAGGCTAAGCCTTCAGTTGTGTTCTTTTTCAGGTTTTGGCGGACCCGAGGCAGCAGGTTGATTAGATGGCTTCACTCACATCCTACTGGGGAGGTTTTGGGTCTTTGGTAGTGCCGGCGTGTCATGGTTTGGTCTTTTTGATGCCTTATTTTTGTTAGGCATCAAAGTTGTGGTTTGGGGCATTTTTGTCACACATAGATGTGATTTTGGTATGAATTGAAATTGTTATATAAAATGAAAGTTTGCCTCTGTTTCGAATGACATAGCTCCCTCATTTTTGAATTGTTGTGTAGTTGCACGTCAAAGCTTTATGTTTAAAAAAGAAACACCCAGAGAAACCTTCCGGCTTTTTCCAAGCAATAGGCTATTCACAACAAGAGATAACACATTTAGGAATGGTTAGAAACCGTTCCTAAAAGTATAGGTGGCTGTTCCTAAAAGTAATTAGGAACCATCAAGTGGCTGCTCTTAAAAGTGGCATTCCTAATTACTTTTAAGACTAGTCGCAACCGTTTCTAATAAAGACTATTAGGACAGGTTTCCTATATGTGCTCCTAAAAGTTAAATTTGTAATTATATTTTAATATGCATATAGGAACAGTCACGTGACCGTTCCTAATACTTCATGTAATAACTTTTAAGAATTGCACCCCGACTGTTCATATATATATATATGTGTGTGTGTGTGTGTGTGTGTGTGTGTATGTGTGTGGAGTTTTTATATGAACATCGAAGATGCCAATTTGTCCACAGAATTTCATGTTTTGTCAACCTTGATATAAGATAAAAGCACAATGAAACATTGCTCTTATATATGTGGTTTTCATATGAACATTAATGCCAATTTGTCCATAGAATTTAATGTCTTCTCAACCTTGACATAAGAGAAAGCTCCAATGAAACATGGTCAATACAAACAAGAATGGAAGCTACCTGAGATTGCTTCAAATGCCTCACAATTTGATTGTGAAGCAAAATCAATACAGTTAAGAAAAACAGCAGTATGTCCTTTTATCAATTGATAAAGCTTGTGAACACCCCATAACCTCCAAAAAGTTTAACAGCTTCGTCGAATCTGCCCTCCCTCCTCCATGAGATCAGCCTTTACTAGCTTCAACCTCTCCTTGGCACCACAGAATTTGCACATGTATTATCCTCTTACCTTTCTCAATTAGCTAGGGTACCATGTAATCTGCATTGAGTACACGAAAAATAGACACTGCAGATAAAGGAAATCCGTTCTGTTCTATTCAATCTGAATATGTTACGCCACGAAAAGGAGCTTTTTGAGTTTGAATCCTCAGGCCTAAAATGTAATAATAAATATGGCTAAAATACCTAAAAGAAATAACTAATCAGAATAGTGGAAGAAGACCAAAGGCCCTTAAAAAAGAAATGTGAAGTCAGATATAAGGTATGTTTAACATTAATCAACTGGCTCAGAAGTCACATCCAAAATGACTCTTTAAGTAACAATTTGCGCATCTGCTTCTTCAGCCATCCAACCATCCAATCATATCAACTGTATGACTATGACTTTCAGTGCTGCTTGTAGTCTTTATATTTAACATGAATTAGCAGCAAGAGATCAATTCCAGAGGCTACTAAAAGCACACTCACTCTCGGAGCAAAAAGATCTCAAGGATGGACCCATGCACCCCGGCTCATGTATAGGGATGCTTCCCCATATTTACAGGATCTCATAGAGATCTTTAAAATCATGCAACTTTACAGCCAGAGTTTGAGAGGGAAAAAAGAAAGAAAGAAAAGACGCATTGCCATCTTTGGCTCAGGAAAGGGAAACCAAAAAAAAGGGTTCTAGATTAGGGTTGCAAACAAATTTGACTTAGAGTATGCTTCTAGAAAATGAAAACGGCACTGATTTCATTAATCTCAAAATCACAACTTTCACCGTTTTAGACCTGCTTCTTGTTCATCGTTCACTTGAGGCAGAGGCTAAGAGAGGGCTCTGTTTTCTCCTGTTGATTATGTAATATGCACACAACACCATAGGAACCCTCGTTCTAGACAGGACAACATTCAACAGAACTCAAAGTTAGAAACAAATGGGAAAAAAGAAAGGAAAAAACGAAATAAAGCAATTTCACTTTCCTATTGAGGCATTTCCTCTCCCTCTCTCTTTTCTTCTTGGTTCCTTGTTCCTCATTTCTATTGTTCTTTGGTTCTGTCTCGATCTAGCAATTTCATTTTTCTGTGTCAAACATGATGAGAAGTCATGAAGTGTAAACATAAGGCATGGCTAAAGTCAACGCGATGATAGGGCAGTGCTTCTTCAGCGAGTGGTGCAAAGGAGACGCAGACAAGCAGACGAAGCGGCAGTTTTGAAGAGAATATGAAAACATGCTAACCTTTTCCCAAAAAGAGAAAATCAGATTTAGTCCTCGATTTATTGAAAATTTTCAAAAAAAGCTTTCAGATCCTCTTTTCTTGATAGAGTTATGTTGTTCCCGTGCAGAGAAGGCATTGTGGTGACGGCCGGCAAAAGCCATCAACATCTCCCCCTTCTCTTGCAGTGTTAGGGATATATAGGGGCAGCCTGGCCTGGCAGTGCTCCGCAGGAAGGCTTTCTCTCCAGCTACTTGAGAAGGAATCCTACTATTTGTCAACATCTTTGCATTTTCCCTTCTCAATCATTCATTCTCCCCCTTCTCTTGCAGTGTTAGAGATATACAGGGGCAGCCTGGCAGTGCTCCATAGGAAGGCTTTCTGCCCTTCCCCCTGCTTGGCTGTTTCTTGGGGTCGTGTCTGGAAGTTGTGCCTCATTTCAGTTTGGTGGCGCATTTGGGAAGAGAGAGAGAGAATGATTGAGAAGGAAAAATGCAAAGATGAAGAGAAAAAAAGGGAAAAGGAGAGAAATCCAGAGATGCATTTAAAAATTAAGGAATTCAAAGAGGTGAACACTTATATCATTCCTAGGTAACTTAGGAATGGTTCCTCAAATACTATTGAATTCTTATGAGACCTAGTTCCTATGAGGCCGAGTTACATACACCACCCCGGCATATGCATCAAACGTATGCCGGGGGTGGACCTTACTAACAACATGTATACTTATTTTTATACTCAAACATTGCATATGCATGTGTGTGAGATAACAAATATGTAAGAAGTAATAAACAATTGTGAGATAATGTTTATGAGATAATAAAATATTTATAAGATAATGAACAAACAAATGTATGAGATAACACCAAAAATAAGTATGACATTGTATTTATGAGATAATGAGATAACAGATGGATGTATGAGATCATGTTAAATAAGTATGAGTTAATGTTTATGAGATAATAAAATATCTATAAGACAACAAGATAATGGACGAACGAATGTATGAATAACACCAAACATAAGTATGAGATCATGTTCATGAGATAACAAAAAATTTATGAGATAATGAGATAACGGATAGATGCGTGAGATAACACTAAACATAAATATGAGATAATGCTAATGATAAAAAATATTTATAAGATAGTGAGATAATAGATAGATAATAAGATAACACTAATCATAAGTATGAGATAATAAAATATTTATGAGATAATGAGATAACGCTATGAGCAAGACAAAAAACGAAAACAATTTTTTACTACTTAAAGAGGTATATTAGCCATAACAATATGCATATACTGACTCCGATAAATTTTACCTTTACTGAATCTTCAAATCTTCTTTTTATGGTTTTAGTTTTTAACCATACAAAAGGTTTCTTTTTGTATTAATTATGAGTTTTTGTTGTCATAATTAAAATGATGCAAAAAATTATATACACAGAAGTGGCATATATAACCAGCTTCGGGTTCCTATATTCATAAAATGTTGTTGTGATTGCTCATTGGAATTGGAATCCTTTTATTTATTTAGATATTCTCAGTGCGCTTCAAGTGTCACTCACGTAGTTGGATTTAGATCTAGATAGGACATCAAACAAACCATTGATATACCCCATTTCTAACTCAACACATTGATCGCTTGCGTCCTTGTTATTACATGATTGTTGCCAGTTTATTACTACTACACTGCAACATAAACGATGGTGAGCTCATCGGCGAAGGTGGTTGAATATTCTCAGGGAAAGTTGATGTTGTACACTGGTTGCATGTTGGGGTAGAAGAGCCCGAAGTTCCTCTCTATCTCAGCTCCTGGCTTCAAGTTCTCGTTGAACAGGGCGAATACATAGGTGTCCACCGAAGTCCCGGGCCTCTTGGGCGTCCCCTGTGCCACATGGTTCACCAGGTTCTGATTATACGTGCTTGCGTCGGACACCGTAGCTTCATAAACCTTGGCGTCCGCCGCCGCGCTGCCGCTGCTGCTCCCCCTAGATGGCCAGCCACTCTCGGTGACCTTGATGGGAATGCGAGCGGCGCTGTCAAGGCCATCAACCCTTTGCAAGCCCGGGACATCGACCTTCTCATTCGCGGAGTAAACGGTGTCCACCATTGCATCGAAGAGGTTCCGGTACCTCAGGTCGCCGTCAGTAACCACGTCGTAGTTAGCCGTGAAGAGAGCATAGTCCAAGCCAATGACGTCGTTCTGAACGTAGGCGAAGTAAGGGTACACGGTGACCATGAGCGGCGCGCCGGTTCGAGCTAGAAACTGGACGATGGGCACCATGAAGGGCATAGCTTCTGGGGTGAAGACGCCGGCGGAGGGAGGGAAGCCGGTGGTCACCGACGTGCTGACTACTGTGGATACCTTGATCTGAGCTCCAAGTCCGGCCCCCTGGATGGAATTGTATATGTTTTGCATGGCCGGAAGTACCAAATGTGCTTGGTCTCCCGGGATGAGCTCGCTGCCGACAGTGATTGACCCAAATGTGACAGCCGGGTAGGCTTGGATGTTTGTCGCGACCCACGAGCCGGCGGTCGAGGGGTCGTTGGCGATGTTCTGGAGTTCGGTGTTTGGGACGGCGAGGTTGACCTCGATGCCTGAGCTTCCTAGTGCCTGGAGAGCAGCCCGGTTCGGCTCAAACAGCCTCACCTTCCTGATGTTCTTCGATTGAAGTAGCCCGACGACGGCCGATGGTTGTGGCAGATCATTGCCGTTCATACCGTAGCACACCCCAACCGCCTGAGCTTCTGCGACGGAGATCGATCGGAAAGATCATCACAAACCAAATAAAACCGCTAATTTAATTTCCATCTGATTTCATGATATATATGCGAAACCTGTGCAACCAATTTCAATCACAACAATCGATCGTGCATGAACAAATACTTAGAAGCCAAAACCAAGGATCTGGAGATAGATATTTTGTCCATAGTTGTGGCGTTGGTGAATGCAACTAAGCATGTCCAAAACGATAGTCCAAATATGTCTCCATCAAAGTTTTAGCTAGTCCGAATACATATAATGAGAAAAACAAAGCGTCTTTATCTCGGAATAGACTAGATCGAGTTGCGTGAATACTTTGTGCGTGCAACAAATAGACACCAAGGAAGAAGAGTTGAGGTATTTTATAAATGTTTTATAGAAAATGTATATTTTAAACTTTTAACTTTTTTTATAATTTTTTTCCTTTAAAAAAAATAACTTTTGAAGAAATATTTTAATCACTACACACTCCTGTGCACAAATTTTTTTTCTGGGCACATAGTTTGCACGTAACCTGTTTACTGTTTAGGGAATAGACGGGCATCACTGGTTCCAAGCCTAGAGTACTAGGCAAACAAAAATCTTGTATCAAATGCGTAGATCTGGAATCATCTTAAATAGAGGAATACTAAAAATTGAATATTGATTGAGACCGGTAAGAACAGGAAGGGAAAGCAGTTGGAATGTGGGTCAGATTTTTGTTTAATACAATCTGTACATGAAAAAATGTATATATGGCTGTGGATGAGCGTTGGGATTCTTTATTAATTGATGATCATGGAGAATTTTCGTTAGGACGGTTAGAGCTCGTTCTGAACTCAAAAATTAAAAAAAAAAAAAAAAAGTTTTAGACTGAATTGGCAGATCCCTGATTAGGAAAAGAATCATCAAACAAACAATTGCTGCGAGACACCTTCCAAAAATACATGATTACTATGTATTTGTGTGGTAATCAGTAAGAAATCTTTGTTTTGGGATCACATAACAAATTGACATATGTAAAACTAAATGTCGATGTGCTTGTTGCGGGCTTACCTGCTACATTTGGTGCTGCACTGAGCAGGCCGAGCAAAACTAGTGTCACCAACATTGTGAAATAAAGACTCCCCCTAAGACCAGCCATCGCTCTTTTAGAGGAAGGTGAGAGTCTTGGCTATCTCTATCTCAATGGAAGATTACCAACCAATCTAATTTATAGGGGGAGAGAGGCGTGGTACATTACGTCGTCACTCAAGAAAAAGCAGGGATGCCAAAGGGACGTAAGCAAAGCAAACGTGACAACACGACGGTCAATAAAGTAGCGGCGGCTGTTGACCGGTAGAGCCGTAGAGAGATGAAGCAGTCACGTATGTGGACAAGGAGACTCTCCGGAGCAACACAAATAATTAGATTACTAGGCCGTTTTGAAAACTAAACTGCACTCTTCTGGTCTTCTTCATCAAAGCAGAGTCCATATCTAAGTCTTCTTGGAAAAAAGGTGGTCACCGTTAATTGTAACCCACCACGAACGTTTTTCATTTTGGGAAAATATCAAAAATTAAAGCTCTTAAAGAAAGTAAATCGAGCGCAAACTGTTACTTGTCGGAAACATTTGGCAATTGAAGCAATAACCAAGTGTTATACATGAATCTGTTCCATTTTTTTAGGGCACATTCATAAAACATTGGTACTATGTTTCTGTATTGATATGGGACAACTTATGACTGTTTTCATTAGCGCTTGTTTGTTATTAAGAACAACATGTGAGTGTTCCTTGAATTTAAATTGGAATTTACCTCAAAGCATGAGGCAGATCCATGGGACACTGGTTCAAGTGTTTCATGAATGTACCTTAATTTTGAGGCAAATTTATGACACTCATGCACCCTTGTTCCTAATGCTAACCAGCCTCTTATTGTCATATGGCCCTTAATGGTCATTTCAGGCAATAGTAGATTTACTCCAACTAAATATCTAGAAAAAACGGTGAAAATTAATTGTGGTATACCCTACCTACGTAGAAAGCGAGTCACAAGTAACCCCAATCATTTCTTTTCTCTGGGTACCCTAGCCGCTTCAATAGTCTCAAGATACTCCACAAGTCAAGTCATCGAGTTGGACTTATGCCCTATAAACATTCGAAGGGAGAATAATCATGATCAGCTGACGTAGCTGCACAAAAAAATATAAATGTACCCAGAATATGCTTTCAAACATCACGATCAGATATTTCTTAAATCAAAGTGACATGATTTTCCTTTGATGGAGGAAGTTTTAACAGAAAAACCATGACCGTTGATGTCACAAGTTTGAAATGCTGCATGCTAGTACATGTGTTTGAACGCATGCAGAATAAGAGACATGATTTTCCTTTGATGGAGGAAGTTTTAACAGAAAAACCATGACCGTTGATGTCACAAGTTTGAAATGCTGCATGCTAGTACATGTGTTTGAACGCATGCAGAAGATTACGAATACATGAAGACAAGAAGTCTGAATGCATGCTAGTCACTGTTAAATTGGTCCAACAAAAAGTCCTATGTGATGGAAGCATTACTATCATGGCCCAAAATAGGATTAGTGGTTAAATTTGTAGTAGATCAAGAGATTATAAGTACTTATTCCTACCATCAACCACAGTTGACAAATTTTTGATCAATTTCTTTGTTTCTCAAAAGGATCAATAGGGAATGAGGAAACAACCTCAAAATCTCTCTTCCTAAACCTGCAATCCTACCTTTCTTCCCTTCAATGAAGCACATACTGCCATGGATCAATAATCTCCAAATGACAATATAGAAACAAATAAATCATCATAGAAACTGCCATCTTTCTTGAACAAGAAGTGGAACCATCTCCTCAAGTACTCTACACCCGCATTACCAGAAAGCTTGATTTCTTGATGGAGTACTTCTCACCCACAAATCTCCACAGCCTCCTATATATATATATATATATATATATATATATATATATATATATATATATATATATATATATATATATATATATATATATATATATATATATATGACTTTTCTGAACGTTCCTCTCTTCAAGGCAGATGATGTAACGACCCTATATTTTCAAAAAAGCAATTTTTTTCTGCAATACAATATATGAACATAAACATCGACTTTTAGGCCTTTAAAACGTTTAGCAATCATTACATACCACAACCACACCAAAATAACTAAATCTTGCTAATAAGTTTAACCCAACATAGGATTAAAAGAAGACAAAGACATAGAGGGTTTCCTGCATCCAACTTCTAAAACTTTGAGATCGACTTGGGCATCATAAGACTATTGTAACAATATAGCATCCACATCACTACTCCCCTCTAGTCGTGATCGCCTGAAAAGATATTAAGGTTTAAAGAACTTAGAAAAGTTTTTAGTATGGTGACTATCATCGGTTTACAAGCTTATAATAAACATATTTGCAATCGAATTTAAGACAGGAAAATCGTACCTCAAACCCACTAATGTACGTGATAGTAACATATCCTGCTACAAGTAATTCATCAACACATGTACATATGAATGATAGAAAATAATTAACAATAAGTATTGTATTGTCATGTGTAGATGCATATGCAAACGTATGCAATCTTCTCATCCGTTGACGTGCTTGCATTCATAATTTGTTTCTTTTGTTAATTAATCGCTGGTAGTGTTTCCGCTACTAGTATTCTCACACAACATTTTTATAATAGTGCCCAAGAGAACAACCAATAACTATAAGTTATCAACTACAATACATGCTAGTGCTAGCCTCACAGATCGGTTGTTGTCATCCTCCTTTAACTGATCCCTTAAAAGGGACTTGTTGAAGGGTTGTTCCTCAAAATTTGTGGCAAGGAAATGAGTCACCCTATAGTGGGCATGTCATGAGAGATTGTGCCACCCCACCCTTATACATGAGCAATTCAGACCATACACGGTCAGAGCAAATTATGCATTAATCAATATGAGCATTCATTAATTACTTTTAAGTCTGAAGTTTCTCATATCATTTCCCTAACCATGTGCAATTGACACATCTCAGCGTATTGAGAAACCTGCTAAAATGGAAGAATGGTAAAAATATAATTTTTTCTCAACATGCTTCAAGCGTCCGTTACTTCATTTATATTGACAGTTTGGATCTTGAATTAACTAGATTTGTGCACATCCAAAACAATAAAATGTAGTCACATTAACATATCCCAATGCATGCATGATTCATATTCAACAAGAATAACCGTACTTGTGTATATATATTCAACATTGTCCAAATATAATAATAACAATTACCACGCATATGACCATCACCACCATGATAGTGGCACGATGGCAGCCACGGAACTAATAGATTTATTATGTTTGTTTATTTATTTATTTATTTATTTTCGTCTCTTTCCCTCTCTTACAGTTTTGGATTCTAGCTATTGGTGTCTGTTTCTAGCCACGCCCGGCAACCAACAAGACCACTAGTGGCACGGTGCCTAACGCTGCTATAGATGCCTTCTAAAAGCTAAGTAAGGGCAATTAGGACAGAAAGAGTAAGGTAGAAAGAATAAATGGAAACAGGGTTGAATAGGTAGGACTAGACCCGTGAGGGGTCCCTTATATGTAAGGAATCCAATTGAGTAGAGGAGCTATGGAGAGTTGGGGCATTGTCGGACGTCAACCAGAGAATCCAGTTGTTTTCATCCCAAAATTTATTTTGATTTTTGGGGTGTTTCAGAAAATTAAGGTTTTATTTTGAAACAATAGAGAAATGAACTTGTCCGTCAGTACGAGCTCCACCCGTTCACAATGTATTTATTGGGGTAACCCGATCAAGAACTAGCATTTTACTTGCACATTTTGATATTTGAAATGTTATCATAAATCTTATATGCATGTGCGCTCAAGTCAAAATAATTTTTTTTTAAATATTGAGACAAATTTTAAAATGATTAAAATATGGTTTCGTTTAAAAAAAGTGACCACAGGTGTAGAACTATGTTCTTAAGGGTTCACAAGTCCTTAATAATTAGTAATTTTAGAAACTTGAGATTGAATATTGGAATAGCCAAATAATATAGAAAACAAATTGTTCAAAAAAACACTTATAAGTTCATTGAGTTCTTCAAAGTTTTCAACTTGTTTGAGGAAATATGATTAGAAACATACTTATAAATTACTTATTCTGACTTCAACTTGTCATGCTTTGCAAAAGCAAGATTTTAAGTTTTGTTTGAAAAATAAGTTATCAAAATAGTTGGACGATGGCCATAGTTCTTGTTCATCATAGGGTAATATAGATAGATTTAGCAATATTGCAGATATCAACATAATATATTAAAAAGAGTGAAGATTTGATATTTAGAACAAGACATATTTTAATTTGTAGAGTTGTTTCTCTTGAATCTTAAGTAAATTTCAAGATTTTGCTTTAATTTGATAGTCACTTCATTAGGTTTTAATCTTGTCTTACTTAAGCTTCTTTAGGATGTGCTTATTAGCATTCATGAGTCCTATAAGTGATTGTGTATGCATGATTACATAAATTTTACATGCATAACAAAAAACAATAAACTATTACTACGATAACATACATCTATCAAGCAACAGAAAAGAAAAACATGATGTAAATTGATAGAGGTAAGATTTCATCTAGCAAGTCACTAAAGGGTGTGTTGAAAATATAAGTAAGTCAATGGAAGGCAAGAAGAATGATTAAAAAAATATGAAAGATGGACTTGCATTTTGAAAAATCGAAAATGACATGCTCAATACAAATTAACATGTATATCAAGTGTGTTTGAGTGTTTCCTGGGTTGAACATATCCCAATATCAAAATGATAAAAATAGAAAAATAACCAACTCCAAATCCTCACATCATAATACACATCCACATACAATCAACCCATCAAAATACATAAATTAGATAGAGAAATGAAAAGATAAATATATGATGAAAGAGGAAGAACAGATAGATAAAGAAAAATTAAAAGAGAGAAAGAGAAAAATAAAAGATGAGAGGGAAAAAAAAAAGAGATTTTAAAAGAGAAAGAATTAAATGGGAGAGAAATGAAAAGATGAATAAAAATGAGAGAAATATAAGCCAGGCTCAGAACCATGCCAGGCCGCGTAAGCCAGGCCTGCTGAGCCTGGATTGGCCAGCCAAGGTGGTGCCTGGCAGCACAGGTCAAGCCATAGCTGGCTAGGCTTGCCTAGGTATGGATTGGTTAGCAATGGCCACAATTGGCCAAGTCAAGGACACGTAAGGGTCGTGTCAGGCTGGCCAGAGCTGTGCCTGCCAGAGTCGTCCCTAGCTTCACTAGGCCAGCTACAGCCATGTCCGCCCAGGCCTGGATTGGCCAACCAAGTAAGGCTGGGCATCGGGTCGGGTACCCAATACCCGGCCTTACTTGAGCCCGAAAAGATGGCACAGGGCTGGCCCGATAATTTTTTTTATACATATTTTATTAATTTTTATATACACTTATAATATTTTATTACAATTATATTATATTTACATATTATTTTATATTAAAATATATATTTTTAATTTAATCGGGCTTGAGTTTCAGGTGTCGGGCCAGGCCCAGACCTGGGTTTCGGGTGTCGGGCCGGCCCGATGCCTAGGCGTAAGTCATAAGTCCAATGCCTTGCCTCACTACTCCAAGTACGGCCAAACCAAGCTTGGTCAGCCTGCTACGTTGGTTGTGGGCCCCACAAAGGGTATTTTGATATTTTTGGTAAAAATAAGGTTATTTTTTGAAAAGAAAAGATATTTCTAGAAAACCAATGGCATTTAGAGAAATTTAATGATATTTTCAAAAAATGAAGGGTATTTTGAGAATCTTGAATTAAAAATTTTTGGTATTTGGACAACGATCATAATGTCTCGATATTGTGGCAGGGAATGATGTGTAACTTGTATTCGGATCTAAAAAATGGATCTAGCTCTTCGATTTGGAGTTGGATCTGGATCAAAAGCTTAGAATGGATCAAAAAACATATTTGGATTTGGATCTCGAATTTAGATCTAAAACTCATACTTGGTTTTGAATCTCATATGTCGATCTGAATTGAGGTAAAAACATGGAATTGGATCCAAATTTGGATCGAAATTAAGAAGTTGGAATCAAACAAGTATATGGATCTAAACTTTGGATCTTGGGTTTGGATCGGGTCTGAATTGGTTTGAAGGCACAAATTGGGATCAAATGAGTCCAAAATTGAGATTTAGATCAAGGTCTAGATCTAAAGTTCTGTTGTGGATCCAGTTTTATAATTTTGATTTGGATATAGATCCATTTTATATCTGGTCTGGATCTAGGGATCTATTTTGGATCTGGGACTAGAATTTGGATCTAAAATTGGATCTGGAGCTATGTTTTGGATATGGAGCTCGGTTTTGGATCTAAATTTGGATCTAGGGATTTGTGTTAGTCTTCTATATGCCTTTTTGAACCGGATCCCAGTTTGAATTATAGAATAAGTATAAATTGACATTGGGCTTTGTGTCCAAAGTATGAAATTTGATCCAAATAAGTCTCAAATATCGCTGATGGTCAAATAAAAGAAGAAACTAACCATAATTAAGACAAATTGAAGTGTTTGAAGCAAAAAAAAATCTTTTAAGGCTGTCGTAAAATTATCAAGAAATGTTAAAAAAAATGCTAGATATAGAATTTTGAAAAAAATGTTGTGATTACACCTGTTGATCCTGGCTGAGCACAAAAGTCAGCCTCTTCTTTGACGTGTTCCACCGAGAGGGAGCTGTTATACAATGGTATAGATGGCTAATAGCTCACCATGGGAGACCTGATAGGGAAGGGTTCATTAACACTCTGATGGTGCAGTTTGTGTTGGAAGAAAGAACCCGACACTTGGAAGAAAGAATCAGACACTTGTAAGGTAGAACCTATTAACAGCAGGGAAGATTTGCAAGCTGTAAAATCCTCAACGGGTGAAAGAAATAAGGCAATAAATGAAGATCATCACGATGAAGACAACCAAAGGAAGTTGTAAAGGTTGTAACCAAAATCCCTGGAACGGTCATGGTGAATTGTTAAATATGACCACTAATCCTCATTGTAAAGTAAGAAAAAAGAGAAAGTTCTTAATTAAACCCGTGTGAGAGCAAGCTTCCACCAAAGACATAGGCGTATTGCCAAACCTCATTAAATTTGAGTTTTATTCACTTTTCGTAAGAGATCCATTTCATTATATGGTATCAAAGCACTCGCAACTTTCTCATCAGTGCTAATCTATGGCTTTTGAAGGTGCCACTTCAATATTCCAACACTTTCTATTGAATTATCTCCTATGGGAGTCATATTTTACTCCCATTTTAATCACTTATGATTTAATGGACATGGTTGACAGCAACACACCTGCTCCTGAGAAACACAAAAGTGGTTCAATTGAGATTAATCCTGAATACCGTGAGTGGCTCAGGCGTGAGCAGTTACTGTTGAGTTGGTTGATAACTTCTCTGACAGAAAATTTTCAGTCAGATTATTGGTTTAAAGTCTTTACATGAAATATGGAAAGTGTTAAAAGGAGTTTTACGCTGCTCAATATTTGAAAGCCACTGTCCATGAGGGACTACTTATAAATGCTTCACCTCAATTATCCCTATCTGTTTTTGCTGATGCAGATTGGGCCGGCTGCCTATTGATTGATGGTCCACCAAAGGATATGTCGTCTTCCTTGGAGAAAATTTGGTCACATGGAGCTCTAAAAAAAATATGTAGTATCGAGGTCCAGCACTGAAGCAAAGTACCAAGCCCTAGCAAATGCAATAGTTGAGCTTCTACGGATGAAATATTTGCTGCAAAAATTCAATATACACTCCACGCATATTCTAACAATATGGTGTGATAATGTAGGTGTTACATGCTTAGTTTCTCATCGAGTATTTCACACCAGAACCAAACACATGGAAATAGATTTGCATTTTGTATGGGAGAAACTATTAACGCACAAGCTGCTGATAGTTACAGCTGTCCACCGGATGAAGGAAATCGTGAAGATCATGTCAGTTCAACAAGTGAAGAAGATCATGACAAATCCAGCGAAAAGGCAACTGTACCCGCTAGATTGGAAGAAATCAATCAAGATCACAAGGCGATTGAAGAAAATCATGAAGATCGTGACAAATCAAGCAAAAAGGCAACTATACTTGTTAAATATGAAGAAATCAATCAAGATCACAAAGGCAAGAATCTAGGCAAGAAAAGTGGCAACGAATTCTCATCAAAAGAGAAGGAAAGTGGCAATGTCCCTTTATCAAAAGAGAAAGAAAGGATTATAGAAACAAAAAAATCAAGGATCATTTTGAATCTGTAATCAATCCCTTCAACAATCATGTATAAATTCTCTCATGAAGGGAACCTCACATCTATCGCCTAATTAGTGTGAGAGACAGTGGACGTAGGATTTTATTCCGAACCACTTAAAAATCTTAGTCTTGCATCTTTTCTTTCAGAAACATGCTATGAAGCAACTCAAAATTCAGTATATATCATACAAAGACTAGGTTGCGGATCTATTCACAAAACCTTTACTCAAACATTGTTTTGCATATCTTAAGAGCAAGTTGCATGTGATAATCATCCCCATGCACTTGAGGGGGGATGTTGGAGGAAAGAACCCAACACTTGGACGAAACAATCAGACACTTGTAAGGCAGGAAGCTATTAACAACAAGGAAGATTTGCAAGCTGTAAAATCCTCAATGGGTGCAAAAAATAAGGCAATAAAATATTATGAAAATCATCACGGTGAAGGAAAACAAGAAAGTTGTAAAGGTTGTAACCAAAATCCTTGGAACAATCATGGTGAATTATAAAATATGACCACTCATCCTCATTGTAAAGTAAGAAAAAAGAGAAAGTTCTTAATGAAACCTGTGTGAGAGCAGGCTTCCACCGAGGACTTAGGCGTATTGCCGAGCCCCGTTAAATCTGAGTTTTCTTCTCTTTCCATAAGAGATTCATCTCATTATAGTTTGGACCCTTTGCATACCTAGATTACAATGTGGAGCTCTCAAAAATTGACCAAAAAGAGTCGGTTATACAGTACCAAGCACAGTTTGAGGAACTCCACACCATGAACAAGGGTTGGCCAACAAAGGCACTGCTTGGGGCGTTTGTAGGCAGACTAAGAGAGGAGCTACGTATAGACATTCTCGCTGCCCAACCCTAGACATTGTCAGAAGGATTTGAGCTAGCAAGAGTTGTGTGCCTCGAAGTAGCTGGGGAGGGCCTGGAAGCCCCGATGGCTTAGGATATTGTGCTCAAAGTCACGAACAGGGGTTTTTCTTGAGGGCTTAACGGTGCCTTATGCGTAGAGGAGAAGTATACGAAGTTGAGAACTGCAGCTAGAGACACCCAACTAGAATGGACCACCCTAGAAATTTAAACACAAGAGCACTACTGAGATGGGGTCTATCGAAAAGAGGGCTGAAGAAAAGAAACAAATACTTGCGGAAAGGCTAAGCCCAAAACTGATTAAAAATAAACAATGGAAAAATGTATGGTTCCATTGTGAAAAAAAAAATAGACACCGAGACTTATTTGTAAAAAACTCCACATGTATCTCGTGGAGGAAGAGAAGACGGAATTAGAGGAGGAAGGGCAAAGGACTTCGAGGAGGAAACAACAAAGCTAACTGCTGAAATATCCTTTCATGCACTCTTGGGGGATTTGGTGTTAAAGAAAATGAAGCAGTCAGTCCAACGGATCTCTCCATATTAGAAGGTGATACAATTGATAAAATTGGAACAGTGACAAACAAGGAAACAGAGCACAGTGCCAAGTAGATCTTTCTTATTGAAGAAGACTATGAAAAGAAAGAAAAATTCAAACGTTAACAGAAATGTTGAATTCTCAAACGGCTACAATAGATGTATAAAACCATAATGCAAGCTTGTAACAGATGTGAGAGAAAAAAATAAAAAATGTGAAAGACTATTACTCTGTGGATGTAGATCAAGAAGATCGAACCACGTCTTTTGCATTGCTTTTGTGTGTTGATCTCTCTCTCTCCTTCTTTGAAATCTTTTATGGTATCAGAGCCATTGCGTCATTGTTAAGGATCAGCTCTTGCCATGGCGTTCTCTTCAAACAACAACACAAATGGCAGACAGCTGAATAATGGTGTGAGAATTTCTTCCTCTTACTTACTGCAACATCCAAATTATTTGCAACTCTCTGTCAGCATCAAATTGAACACTGAAAATTATTTAGTATGATAATCCCAATTCATGCCCATACTCCTTTCATGTGACCTGATGGCGTCCTCTTCAAACAACAACACAAATGGCAAACAGCTGAATAATGGTGTGAGAATTTCTTCCTCTTACTGCAACATCCAAATTATTTGCAACTCTCTGTCAGCATCAAATTGAACACTGAAAATTATTTAGTATGAGAATCCCAATTCATGCCCATACTCCTTCCATGTGACCTGATGGGGTTTGTTAATGGAACAAAACCTGCACCAGAAAAACATAAGCCTGGCATGGTAGAGACAAGCCAAGACTATCTCAATTGGCTACAACAAGATCAAATCTTACTATGTTGGATCAGGCGTCATTATCTGAAAACATTCATACTCAGATCATTGGACTGAAAACTTCGGCAGAAATTTGGAGTGCTTTGAAAAACTCCTATGTTGCTCATTCACGGTCTAGGTTCATGCAGTTTAAATCTCAACTGCAATATGTGAAAAAGGGAAACATGTCAATGGATGCATATTTTCAAAAAACAAGAGTTATAGCACATCAATTAGCTATAGCATCCAAACCCGTAGATGAAGATTATTTGGTGTTATACATTTTTAGAGGTTTACCAGCCGAGTATCCTGGTGACACAAGAAGAATTCATTGGCCTAGACGAGGTTTAGGGTCTTCCACTTATGCAAGAGGCTAATAAAAAAGGCCATGATGACGATATACTGCCTACTGTGAATAATGTTTTCAAGGGGCACAATGAGAGGCAATAGAATTATCGCGGTTAAGGAAAATATTATTACAAAAAAAAAAAAAATCAAGGCCAAGAAAGGCCAGTATGTCAGATTTGTGAGAAGACAGGGCATGTAGCCAAAAATTGTTATACCTACCTGAATGTCATAAAAAACAAGGGCCCAAATCCTCAAGCGTTCCATGCTGCCACTGGAAATCCTTCAAATCAGCAAGTTAGGGATGACAATTGGTATCCCGATTCAGATGCAACCCATCAAGTCACCAGTGATATAAACAAACTTTCAATACATTTAGACTACTGAGGGAGAGACACTCTAAAGGTTGGCGACGGAATAGGTTTGATTATACTCCATATTGGTTCATCCATGCCTTCTAGAAATTTATTTTTAAATGATATATTGCATGTTCCAAGTATAACTAGAAACTTGTTATCCGTTCAAAAATTTTGAAAGGATAATGATGTTTATATTGAGTTTCACCATAATGTGTGTTATGTTAAGGACCAAGCCAGGAACGTATGATGATTTGTTTCCCTCTTCTTTGTGTGGAGCATGTCATAAGGCGAAAAGCCATAAAGTCCCTTTTCAAGTTGTGTCTTATAAGAGACAAAAACCCCTTGAGATTGTGTATTCTTACGTCTAGGGGCCTACCCTGATCATGAGAAAAAAATGGTTATCATTATTATGTTATTTTTGTTTATGCATATTCTAGATAGAACATGTTTTATTTGCTTAAATTGAAATCTGATGTTAAATCTGCTTTTAAATCTTTTAAAGCACTAGTTGAAAATCATACAAGACACAAGATTAAGTATTTGCATTTTCACGGGGCTGGTGAGTATCAAAGCCTACAACCATTCTTATCTAAGAATGGCATAGGACACTGAAAAAGCTACCCACACACTCCTGAACAGAATGGAAATGTTGAAAGACAGCACAGGCACATCATTAAAATTGGCATGTTTTTACTAGTCGAAGCAAATATTCTAAAAAATTGTTAGACTTATGTTTTCAATTCTACTGTATATCTTATTAATTGCATGCCCACCAAGGTTCTCAATTATCTTTCACTATTGGAAAAATTGTTTCAAAGAATCCCATATTATAATTTCCTTAAGATTTTCAGTTGTGAATGTTACTCTCATTTGAGGCCTTATGCGAATCACAAACTTAACTTTAGATCTGAAAGATGCGTACTTCTTGGATATGCCCCACAATACAAGGGTTACCACTGCTTGAATTTAAAAAATAAAAAAAAATTACATCTCGCCATGTTGTTTTCAATGAAACATCTTTTACATTCAAGGAAGTAAAACTTGATCTTCAACCTGTTTCTAGTGACCAGCAGCCACCACAATATGTCCCCACGTTCTTTTCCAATGATGTTCACCCTAGAGGCACCAATTATCATAGTAGTAATATTGAGGAGCACCATGGAGTTTCCAATCTAGAACAAAGTCAAGGTTGCTCAAACCATATTGATCAAGTTGACTTATTACAACCAAGTTCTAATGAGATACACCAACTGAAGATGTCGAGCCCATCATTGAACCTATTAAGATATATGGACATCTATACTTTGGAAAAATCAGTAGTTGATTGGGAACGTAAATGCATCATACATGCACATGCAAAAGATGAAAAGGTGTCAAAGAAACAGATATATCAAAACCTTCAACAAAGCTGGTGTTGGCAGGTCAATTGGATCCATTGCATCCCCCATATATGAGCACATGAGAAAGAAAGCAGCACTGTCATAAAAAGTATCTTTTCTTGTAAAAATGATGAAGTCAAGAAATCTTGAGTTGAAGCAACCAAAATTTGTCCATTTTTAGGCGTGCATAAATTATTTTGCACCTGCATAATGCTACACCACTTCAGAAAATTAACATGAAATAGCTAGACTTTAAGAATAAATCAAAACAATATATAGTTTTGTACTTTTATGTCAGATGGAATGCAAGTTAGTATGAGATAACTGTAAATGAAAATCAGCTGCTATTTATGAACTTCAATCCATAAAGAGAAGCCAAAAGATAGAACCCGTCACATGACAACACAAAGCCATTCAAACCATATTGATCATACTAATTTGTTATGACCAAGTCCAAATGAGAGACACCAAGATGAAGTCCAACCTGAAGATGTCCAGCACATCATTGAACCTACTAGAACCCATAGTATGACAACACGGTCCCAAGCTAGTATAGTGAAGCCTAATACTATATATGCAGACTATGAAACCCATATAGCAACTAAATATCTCTTAATCCTATCTGCAACATCAAAATTGACTATTGAGTCTGAACCCAATACTCTTCAAGAGGCCCTCGCTAGTAGCCATTGAAAAGAAGCTATGAAAAATGAGTATTTTGCGCTTCTCAAAAACCAAACTTGGAGTCTTGTACCTACCTCTAGTGTCAAACATATTGTAGGATGCAAATGGGTTTTTAAAGTCAGAAGGAAGGCTGATGGTTCGCTAGAAAGGTACAAGGCCAGACTTGTAACCAAGCGATATAGTCAAAAAGAAAGGATTGATTACACTGAAACATTTAGTCCAGTAGTCAAACCCACAACCATTAGAATGATACTCACTATTGCTTTGAGTCGCAGGTGAAAAATCAAGCAATTGGATGTCTAAAATGTTTTTTTCCATGGAATGTTAGAAGAATCTACATGTCTCAACCGCCCGGATTTGAAGACAAAAATTATCCTACTCATATTTGCAAGAAAGCAATCTATGGCTTGAAGCAAGTCCCAAGAACTTGGTTATCACATCTAAGTACTTTTCTTCACAAGATGGGATTTCAAGGAGCCAAAACAGATACCTTGTTATTCATTAAACAAAGAACCAAATGTAGTCATGTACATCCTTATTTATGTGGATGACATCATATTGATGGGAAATTCAAATTTGCATATTCAAAACTAATTGCAGCTTTCAAATCAAAATTTGCAATCAAAGATTTAGGGGATTTACACTTCTTTTTGGGCATTGAAGTGAAAGAAATACCTCAAGGCTTGATTTTATCTCAACAGAAATACATTTTGGAGCTACTCAAGAAAATAAATATGGTAGGAGCCAAACCAATTTCTACACCCATGGCTGCTTCACCGCCTTTGACAGCACATTAGGGTTCTCCTTCCATGATTCAAGCCTATTTAGAAGCATAGTTGGAGCCCTACAATATGCTACGATGACGTGTCCAGACGTATTTTTGCAATGAACAAAGTTTGTCAATATATGCACAACCCAACTAACATCCATTGGGCTGCTGTGAAGTGAATATTAAGGTATCTAAAGCAAACTTTTGATTATAGATTATGTCTAAAGCCATGTACGAAAATGGACATTTCAGCATACAGTGATGCAGATTGGGTCAGATGCCCTGATGATAGAAAATCCACTAGTGGTTATGAGATCTTCTTTGGAGAAAACCTTGTCTCATGGAGTTCTAAGAAGCAAAATGTGGTCTCTCGCTCAAGCACTAAAGCGGAATACAGAGCCATCGCTAATGCAATAGCTGAAATTACTTGGATCTAATTTTTATTGCAAGAACTTGGAGCAAAATCATCACGACAACCCATTCTTTGGTGTGATAACATTGGAGCCGCATATCTAGCATCACATCTAGTATATCATTTTATATGCAAGCATGTACAAATTGATCTTCTCTTTGTTAGAGACAAGCTTGCAAAAGGAGAATTGTTCATTAAGTATATTTCGACCAAGAATTAGATTGTTGACATCTTGACAAAACCATTGTTAAAGCAACTGTGTGGAGCAATAATGCCAAAACTAAATATCTTCAAGTTCATGCTCAATGCTGATGAAGACAGGATGAGCTTGATGAGGGGTGTTAACGAAAATGAAGCAATCAATCCAACAAATCTCTTCACATTAGAAGGTGATACAATTGATAAAATTGAACCAACGACAAACAAGGAAACAGGGCATGGTGCCGAGCAGATCTTTCCTATTGAAGAAGACTCTAAAAAGAAAGAAAAATTCAAACGTTGAAAGAAACGTTAAATTCTCAAACGGCTACATTAGATGTATAAAACCATAATGGAAGCTTGTAACAAATATAAGAGTAAAAAATAAAAAATGAAAAAGACTATTACTCCATGGATGTAGATCAAGAAGATCGTACCACATAATTCCCTTTGCATTGCTTTTGTGTGTTGATCTCTCTCTCCTTCTTTGAAATCTTTTATTTGGCCCCTCAAGTTATGCGAGTGGATGGTAAATTGAAGAAAAGAAAAGTTAGTATATTAGTGGACACAAGTTCTACTCATAATTTTGTGAGTGCAAGAGCTTCTGGGTGTACCATTGTGCAACCTGAGTTTGGGGTCATCGTAGGGAATGGTAGTTACCTTACATGCACAAGAAGATACCATGAGAAAAGGTGGAAATACAAGGGCAGACATTCTCAGTGGAACTCTCCCATTTAGAAACGGGTGGAGCAGACATAATATTGAGCATTCAATGACTTAAGCAGTTGAAAAAAATAGAATGGGACATCATCACATGAAAATGAGGTTTGAAGGCACCAATGGAAAAAACACAATCCAGCTGATAGGGATCAGTCTGGCCGTGACCGAGGAAGGAGGCCCAATGAGCAAAATGATTAAGGGAGGCAAAGGATTACACCTGCTCTTGATGATAGTCAGTAAAACAGCAGCTAAACCAAGTGAACCACAAGGCTTACCTGACTGCTCACTAACTGAATTTCAAGACATCATTTGAGTGCCTAAAGGTCTCAATCAGGCCAATTGATCACAAAATAGTGTTGGAGACATGATCAAAACTAGTAAACCTATGTCCTTACCATTACAGCCATACTCTAGAATAGGAAATAGAGAAACTAATTTGTGAAAAGCTCAATGATAGTATCCTACAGCCTAGCAGAAGCTCTTGCTCTTCACCAGACCTACTATTGATAAAAGAAAGATAGCTCATGGAGGTTTTGCATGGACTTTAGGGCACTAAACACCTTGACCATTAAGAACAGATTTCCAATCCCAGTTGGTGGAATAGTTACTAGACGAATTGCAGGGAGCCATAGTATTCTCAAAGCTCGATCTCAAATCTGGTTACCATCAAATATGCATGAGCCCATATGAAAGAGAGTTGTTGGAAGTCGTCATGGTATTCCAAAAGTGCCATCATTATCTCCCAGGGTGTCACTTTTTAATATACGCTGGCCATAATAGTGGTTGTTGTATATCACAAAAGAAACATACACCTATGCAGCAGAAGTGAGTTATGAAATTGTTGTGCTATGAGTTTGACATTATCTATAAGAAAGGTATGGACAATATAGTTGTTGATGGCTTGTCAAGAAGAATAGAACAAGAGGAGTATGTGAAAGGAGACAGTCTTGAATTGCATGTGTTGATCAGTCCCATTGCAGCACTGTGGGATCAACTATGCAATGAGCACCACACCTCACAGGAAGTTTAGGAGGAGACAGTTACAATCGGGAGGCGCACGAACCTATGACTACGATTGGCAAGAACCATGCCAATACTTTCAGAAATGTCCATTTGTCCCTCCTCGGTCTAATTTGGTAACGTAGTTGTTGTTCCAAACTCACGACAAGTGGATGCAGGGCATTCAGGAGTGGAGGGCAGTTATCAAAGGCTCCGCTGTGAATTTTTTTGGCCAGGCATGAAGGAAAGAGTGCGGAACTATGTGAGAGCTTGCAAAGTGTGTCAAAAAGCATAAATATGAGACCTTGAAACCTGCAGGTCTGCTTCAACCGCTTCTCATTCCATAAAACATTTGGGAAAACCTCTCAATGGATTTTATCGAAGGATTACCAATGTTGCCGGCCAACTATGTCTGGCCCGGCCAAGCCGGCCAGAGATGGCTTGAAAAGGTCGGCCCATGACAACCAATGTCTAGGGGCAAATTAGTGATACTTGTAGTGGTGCACAAATTAAATTTGCACACTTTATAGCCTTGGCACACCGTTACTCTGCCATGGGAAGCTACATGACATGCCTAAATCCCTAGTCAGTAATGAGGATCCCTTATTTCTGAGCTCCTTTTGAAAGAATTATTTTGACCTCCAAGGAACATCCCTTAAGCTAAGTACTGCTTACTACCCACAAACAGATGGGTAAACGAAGGTCTTAAACAGCGTCTTAAAGACATATTTAAGATACTATGCGCAGCAACAGCCCCACAATTGGACAAATTATCTATCATGAGCTAAGTTGGCGTATAATATTGGAACTCACTCAGCCCCACAATTGGACAAATTATCTATGATGAGCTAAATTGGCGTATAATTACTCATTCAACAATATCGCTGTCTCCCTTTGAGATCGTGTATGGTAGACTATCCTCTAGCATACGCTACTTCTGCCCAACATCTGATCAGCTACAAGAGGACAAGCAACAACTACGTAGAAATAAAGTGCGATACATGAGAAAGAACAGGTTGGCAGCAGCTCAAAACCGGATCACTCAACAACGCAACAAACATAGCAGGGACAAAGAGTACAATGATGGAGACATGGTATATCTAAAAAATTTTCCTATGGGGAAGGTGCAGAGACGTATAGTTGCAATACATAAACTTTTTCTACGCTACTCCAGACCCTTTAAATTTTGCAGCCTATTGGGAGAGTAGCCTACAAGCTAAAGCTCCTGGAGAACTCTATGATTCACCTCGTTTTTCATGTTTCACGACTGAAGCCATACTTTACAAATGCTTCCCCACCAGCAAATATTGTAACCTTTTCCCACACCCTGCCAAAGAATAATAAAAAGATCTAAATCGTTGAAATGCTCAATGGCTAACTGGGTGGCAGGGGAAAGAAGCCACAATACCAACATGGGAGGACTCTAACAGTCTAACTTGCTGCAGCAAAGGTTTCCAGAATTCACACCTTGAGGACAAGGTGCTCGAGGGGAGAGTGACGATAGCCACATAAGGGAAATTAGGATAGAAAAAAAGGAAGGCAGAAAGAATAAATGGGAACTGAAGAAAAAGATGCAAGACTTGAAATTTTAGAGTGGTTCGGAATAAATTCCTACGTCCACTATCTCTCACACACCAAAAAAGGATGTCGTGAGGTTCCCTTATGAGAAGATTTATACATTGTCATAGGAAGAATTGATTATAGAATTTTTGCAATCCTTCCTCGATTTTCTTGTTTCTATAATTCTTTCTTTCTCTTTAGATAACGGAGCATTACTACTTTCCTTAGCTCTGGATGATAAATTGTTGCCATAATGCTTGCCTAGATTTGTGCTTTTGTGATCTTCAGCGATTTCTTCAGTTGTAACCAATGTGCTTTCCGTTTTGCTGGATTTGTAACAATCTTCATGATTTCCTTGAATCACCTGGATGCCTTGATTGATTGCGTCCGATCCAGCGAGGTTAGTTGCCTTTTCGCTGGATTTGTCATGATCCTCTTTATTAGTTGGATTGACACAATCCTCATGCGACGGATGTCTGTAACTGCCAGGAGCCTGTACGTTAACATCCCCCTTCAATCTCGGGCGTAGATTTTTGCGGAGGCCGAGATTGTGGCTAAGAGCTGTCAACCGATGATGAGGTAGCGGCTTTGTGAACATATCAGCTTGCTGATGAGTGGACGAAATATATTGAGTAACTAAGGATCCAAGAGCCACCTTTTCTCGAACGAAATGAAAATCAAGTTCAATATGCTTCATCCGGGAGTGATTTGCTGTTGTGATGGTGGATTGCAGGGCTGAAACATTGTCACATAGTAACAGAGGAGGTTGAGAGAGAAACAGCCCAAGATCTCTAAGAATGAAGGTTATCCAGGTGAGTTCAGCAGCGGCCGTGGCAAGGGCACAATATTCGGCTTCACAAGAGGATCTCGCAACACTTTGTTGTTTCTTTGATGCCCAAGAAATACAGTTGGGACCAAGGAACGTGCAATATCCAGTAGTAGAACAACGAGTGGAGGGGCAGCCAGCCCAATCGGCATCAGAATAAGCGCGGATTGATAATTTGTTGGGCTTAAAAAATTGAATTCCAAGAGAAATGGTGCCCTGAATATAGCGAAGAATACGTTTCAGCAACTGAAAATGGCGCACGGAGGGAGCATGCATAAACTGAGACACATAGTTAACAGCATAAGTGATGTCCGGTCGAGTGAAAGTAAGATATTGTAGAGCTCCGACAAGACTGCGATACATAGTAGCATCTGGATATGCTTCTTCTTCGACGCCTTTGTTGATACCGACATTAGTAACAATTGGTGTAACAGTGGGACGGCATGATTGCATTTGAGCACGTTCTAAGATTTCCAGAGCATAGCGTTGCTGATTGAGAAACAGTCCTGACGCAGTGTGTTGGACTTGAATGCCAAGGAAGTAGTGTAAGTTCCCAAGATCAGTCATAGCAAAGGTACGAGATACCTCATCTTGAAAAGATGCAAGAAAAGTCGGATTGCTGCCAGTAAGAATGATATCATCCACATACAAGAGAAGAACGGTAACAGTAGCTTCCTGTTGTCGCACAAATAGCGAAGGATCTGTAGAGCTGGCGTGAAAGTTGTGAGAGAATAAAAATTGAGCAAAGCGATCATACCAAGCTCGGGGCGCCTGCTTGAGACCATATAAAGCACGATTCAATTTACAAACATGGTGAGGAAATCGTGCATCGGAGAAGCCTGGAGGTTGCTCAATAAAAACGGTTTCAGTCAAGTATCCATTCAAAAAAGCATTTTTGACATCAAGTTGTTTAAGAGGCCAGCCATTCATAAGAGCAACAGAGAGAACGATCCGAATAGTTGCCGGTTTAACAACTGGAGAAAAGGTTTCAAGAAAATCCACGCCTTCAATTTGAGTATAGCCTTGTGCCACCAGTCATGCCTTAAGTCTGTCAATCTGTCCTTCACTATTCAATTTGGTTTTATAAACCCATCGACAGCCAATGATATGCATAGAGGGATCACGGGGTACCAAGGTCCATGTATCATTTGCAAGCAATGCTGCCATTTCATCTTCCATAGCCCGCTTCCAACCAGGATGTTTAAGAGCAATTGAAAACCGTTTAGGTTCAGCTGAAACAGTGGTGGTTAATATGTATTTGGGATTAGGTTTGACAATACCACGTTGAGAGCGTGTGACCATAGGGTGAGGCTGTCTTGATATGGTATTTGGTAAGGAAGGAGGTGGAATGGGAGAAGGAGGACTCTGTGGTGATGGCGAGGGAAGGTTAGGCAAGTGAGATGGAGAGCTAGGCGTTGATGAGGATGGTAAAGCAAGAGGAGGCGAGCTAGATGTTGATGGTGACGGTGAGGAAGGGAGTGGCGAGGTAGGTGTTACCGGTGATGGTGAAGAAGAAAATGGTGAGGTGAGTGGCGATGGGGTGGTAGTGACACAAGGAGAGGAATCGGATTCACTATTATGTAGTCTGGCAATGTCATGAGGGTTTGCTATTACAGGAGCGGGCTGATTGGGTTGAATCGCAACCGGAGAGAAATATACTAAATCATGAGCAAAATTCGGTTGTGTGTTAGTCAAGCCTTCTTTGAAGGGAAAACACTTTTCATCAAACACCACATGTCTTGAAATGTATACCCGATTTGTCGAGGGATAAAGGCAGCGATATCCTTTGTGGTGATCACTATATCCCATAAAAACACAAGGTAAGGATTTGGGTTCAAATTTATGTTTGTTGTAGCTCTTGATGTACGGAAAACATCTACACCCAAAGGTCCTTAGGCAAGAATAATCGGGAGGTTTTTAAAGGAGTCTTTCATATGGACTTGTCATGTCAAGTGTGGTCGTTGGCAGCCGGTTTATGAGCCACACGGCAGTAGTAAAGGCTTCTACCCAATGTTTAGCTGGAACATTGCTATGAAATAATAGAGTTAAGCCAAGTTCAGTAACTGACCTGTGTTTCCGTTCAACTAACTCATTCTGCTCTGGTGTTTTCGGGCAGGCTTTGAGATGTTTGATACCACATTCTCTTAGATAAGAGAGAAAAATATTGCTATTGAATTCACCACCTTCATCACTTTGAAAGATTTTAAGAGGTCTTTCAAATTGAGTACTCACCATCTTATGAAACTCAATGAACTTAGCAAAAAAATCAGACTTAGCCTTCAACGAGTAGATCCAAGAGTAACGAGAATGATGATCAACAAAAAGTGCATAGTAACGAAATTTTTGACATGAATCAACCGGTGCCGGCCCCCAAAGATCACAATGAATTTTTTCAAGAGGTTCATAAAAATTATCATCTAATGGAAGAAAGGGCAAGCGTGTAGCTTTGCCCAATTGGCAACTTTGACAAATGGAAAGCATAGAAGTTTTTGCTACTATATTTATTCTACCCATGGATGACAGAAAGTCAATAATCTTAGCTGACGGATGCCCAAGACGACTGTGCCACACCTCGGAGGTTGCTGTCCTAAACCGATCGGAGAAGAATACTCCCTTCGGTACTCTCTTTGGTTCGTTGTTTGGTCTAGTCTTGAGCGCATACAGGTTGCCCTTTCTAGCTCCCTTGGCAATCGTCTGGTTGGTTTCCTTGTCCTTAATCACAAAAGAATCAGATGTGAACTCAAAGACATATGGCATAGATGATGTAAGCTGACTCACGGAAATAAGATTTTTTTTTTATTGCAGGAACAACCAGCACATTGTCAAGAGGTAGAGTTGTATTTCCAAGATCAAGGTTAGTCGATCCAATATGGGTGATTGGTAAGTGTTGTCCATTTCCAACCATAACCGAATCAGTACCATGGTATTTAAAAAGATGGTTGAGAGTACCTGGATCATTTGTAACATGAGTCGTTGCGCCAGTGTCTGGATACCAGTCAGCATTATTAGGATCGGCAATTTGGACAGCCGAAAAAATTTGTGGAAGATCTTTGGGTTGATACGCCTGATTGAATTTGTGGTAACATTTGAAGGTCGTGTGATTACTCAAACCGCAGATTTGACATGCTGGTTTTGATTATGGCTGAGTAATATTCCGATCGGCATTGGTAGTAACGTTGGTCGCCCGAGATTGAGAGGCAGGAGGGAAGCCACGTCCTCGTGAGTTGAAGCAAGGATTGCTGTTTCTCTTGGTATACTGCGCACGTCCTCTATAGTTGTGAGAATAGGACGGTTGGGCTGGAGCTTGCTGGCTTATGAACGCAGCATGATTATTAAGTTGAAACCCATGGATGTGTTTCATGTTGTCATGACTTTCAAGCAAAGAAACAACATCAATATATGCAGGTATTGGAGGCCGAAGTATCGATGTCATAAAGGATTCATAACCTGAGCCAAGCCCGTTTATGAGCCAATAAACTTTGTCTTGATCGGATAGAGGTTTACCAATGGCTGCCAGTTCATCACATATGGTTTTGAAACCTGTTACATACTCATTAACATTTTTCTCCTGTTTTTGAAACGTTTGCAACTTTCTAGTTAGCAGAAATTCTCGGTCTTTGGATTCTCTAGCAAAGACCTTTAAGAGAGCAGTCCAGACTTCGGACGAGGTTTGGAGCCCGACTACAAGACCCAACACTTCTTCAGAGAGCGATCCAGTGATCCATCCTCTGAGGAGTCGGTCTGATTTTTTCCAGGCTAGAAATTCAGGATTTGGGACAATACGGGCCGCACCATTTTCAACAATTTCAATGGTGCAGGTCGGTATGGAGATTTGTCCCTCTATAAATCCCATCATGTCTTGGCTTTCAATGAGACCAAGCATTTGAGTCTTCCAAAGCAAATAATTTTTGTGGGAGAGTTTGATAGAAACAAAGTTTGCAACATTCACGTTGGAAGGATATGGATACTTAGCTGCCATAACAAACGAAGGAGACGTTCCGGTTGAAGAAGAAGCGTTGGAAGCCATGGATACACGATAGTCCTTACGGAGATGGCTCTGATACCATGAAGAAAAAGATGCAAGACTTGAAATTTTTGAGTGGTTCGGAATAAATTCCTACGTCCACTATCTCTCACACACCAAAAAAGGATGTCGTGAGGTTCCCTTATGAGAAGATTTATACATTGTCGTAGGAAGGATTGATTACAGAATTTTTGCAATCCTTCCTCGATTTTCTTGTTTCTATAATTCTTTCTTTCTCTTTAGATAACGGAGCATTACTACTTTCCTTAACTCTGGATGATAAATCGTTGCCATAATGTTTGCCTAGATTTGTGCTTTTGTGATCTTCAGCGATTTCTTCAGTTGTAACCAATGTGCTTTCCGTTTTGCTGGATTTGTAACAATCTTCATGATTTCCCTGAATCACTTGGATGCCTTGATTGATTGCGTCCGATCCAGCGAGGTTAGTTGCCTTTTCGCTGGATTTGTCATGATCCTCTTTATTAGTTGGATTGACACAATCCTCATGCGACGGATGTCTGTAACTGCCAAGAGCCTGTACGTTAACAGGAACTGGGTCGAATAGGTAGGATCAGACCTGTGAGGGGTCCTTTATATGTAAGGAATCCAATTACTTGGAAAATGAGAGTGAGTGTGTGGGTGGCTGTGTTGTGTTGTGTTTTCTTGCTAACTGGGTTTTTCAGGGACAATTAGAGGTAGCAGCGGTAGCAGCTTCTCTCTCTAATTTACTATGTATATTCATCAGTTCTTTCTAGGTTTTCAAGGGTTTAGGTTTGGCAGGAAAATGCAGCGGCTGTCACTAGCCACTTCCGGCAACTTGTGGGACCATCGGTATCTCACACAATCAGTCAATGCTATCCAGAAAACTCAATGTTAATCATTTGATTCTCTATCTTATTTATTCATGTCATGGCTTTTCTTCTTCCATTTCAAGGGTTCGGTAGTTTGAAAGGCTCATTGAAAACAACTGGCGATGGTGATTTGGCTTTGAGGAAAGTGTAGTAGCAATTAGCAGGAAAAAATGAACTGGCAAAAGCAGATTAGAAGAAAACGCAGATGTTAGGACATGATAGTGCTGAAGAGAGTAAAGAGTAAAGAGGACTTGGATTCCTAGAGTTGTTCAATTTTCTTTCTGTTTTTACTGTGGGGCCTTGTTGCCTTCAATGATATGCATAGTGATTATCATGCATTGTCCTCATAACATTGGTACACATGCATAGCATGGATCAATAAACATGGAATAGATATCCTTGCAAAGAGTTCATGCAGGATTTTGGCAGATCTCTTGTTGGATGTCGGCGAATGGCCGGAGTAGCCATGGGAGCTCATGGTAAGTGGGGGAGAGAGAAAGATATGGAACAAAATGATCTTGCGAGTGACAAAGGGAGCTTATATATAGTTTTATAAGAAAGTTTTGAGTATGCACTTTTGTTTCTTGATTTTTTTTCAAAAACGCTGTTAAAATGAAAAAGTCTTTATCGCTCCTCCTTTTCTTGTAAAAATAATTGTTGAAAGAGGGTTTTTTAAGCCTGGGCATCGAGTCGGCCCGACAACCAAAACTTGAGGCTGGGCCTACCCGATTAAATTATAAAATATGTATTTTTAATATAAAATAATATATAAATATTAAAAACCATAATAAAATATTCTAACTATATATATATAATAAATAAAATATATATTAAAAACTGCTATTGTGCCCACTCGGGCCGGCACAATATCATTTCAGGCCAGCCCGGTGCCCTTTTTTTGGACTCGGCTCGGGCTTGAGTCAGGCCGGATACCGGTTTCCCGCCGATGGCCGGCCCAGCCCGGTGCCCAGGTTAAGTTTTCGACCTTTCATTCACAAAATTTATAGCTTATTCTTTTACTAAGTTTGAAGATAGACTTATTGTGTCTTAGCATGACAGAGCAACAGGGCATTCCACCGCCACGGCCGATTTGGGCGGAAATCAGCGTGCTACAGCCATTCCACCGCCACAGTGACTGGTTTTTCATTTTTTCTTCGAATTTGGGATTTTTCAGTAATTTGGTGCATTAATCTTGCATTTTACCCTTTTATCTACATGTTATTGTCGCTTGAAGTTGATTTCTATCATTAAGTACACTAGATTTGAATCAATTTCGTGTGATTTTTGGGCCCACTCTCTAGTGGTAGAAGCAGTAACACAGGGTACACCAGGCGGTGCTTTTTATCCCTAGCGCTAGTTGCTGGAAAGGCTTTAGCAGTCAAGCAAGGATTGACTGGCTTGCTAAGACACTGGAGATCAACTGGAAAAGGTTTCGGATTTTTTACTGATTCCACGAATAATCTGTAATTTCTTAATGTGTCCCCTGTTTCTGTAAACAGACATGGAGTAGCAGCGCCTAACTCCAGCACAAAACCTGCAATCCGAGGATTCTTCCTACAAAATTTCAGAATTTTTTGAACAGGCATTCATGAGATATGAATTTTTGAACGACCCACTGTAGTTGTGACCCTCAAGAACCACCAGACAAGGCATTTCTAGGAGTCAGGCATGACTTCCAAGGTGGATCGTTTTTCACTGAAGATGAATTAGAGATTGAGCAAGGTGGCGTTGGATTTGTGTGGATGTCTAGTATTTTTGGACCAATTTCCAGATTTTTTGAATAATTTTTTGAAGTGGTACAGAATTTATAAGTGCCGCAGGTTTTCTGAAATTCCCTGCAACCTCCTTCGGGTTCCCTACTTGAGGCGTGACTTCCAAGGTGGATCGTTTTTCACTGAAGATGAATTAGAGGTCGAGCAAGGTGGTGTTGGATTTGTGCGGATGTCTAGTATTTTTGGACCAATTTTCAGATTTTTTGACTGATCCTTCAAAGCGCTACAGAATTTATAAGTGCCGCAGGTATTCTAAAATTTCCTGTGACCTCCTGCGAGTTCGCTGTTTTCTTTCTCATTTTCGTTTGGGAGTTGACGTCCCTCAACTTGACTGGAACTAAACGTCAATCTGCTGCCCGGCATCCTTGCCTTGGTCTATTATGGTGTCATTGCAAGGTACTTCTTCACCTTTATTGCCTGCACCAACCACTCTACAACAATATTTGAACATCAAGTTGACTGCGGACAACTTTTTATTATAGGAATCGCAATTTCTGCCTCTACTGTATTCATATGTTTTGCTTGGATTCATTGATGGTTCTAAACCATGTCCAGACCAATATATCACCAGTAGTGATGGGAAATCACAGTCCATTAATTCTGAGTACGTGTTGTGGATGAAACAAGGCCAACTTCTCTTAAGTAGTATCATTTCTTCTCTGTTTGAAACGGTTCTTGCACAAGTTCTTGGACTTAAGACATCATATGAAGTTTGGAATGCTCTTAAAAGGTCCTATGCTGCCCATTCTCGCTCAAGAATCATGCAACTCAAGGAACAACTACAAGGACTAAGGAAATGAAACTTAACTATGGACGATTATTTCTATAAAGCCAAGATGTTGGCTCACCATCTCGCCGTTGCTTCAAAGCCTGTAGATGAGGAAGATTTAATTATGCATATTCTTAGAGGTCTTCCTCGTAAATACTCAGCCTTCAAAACATCTCTGACCACTCGTGTAGCTCCGATATCTCTCAGTGATCTACATGGCCTCCTTCTCACACAAGAAACACAACTTAAAGAACAAGATCTTGATCATGAAACATTTGCTCTTGCTGTGCATTATGCCCAACCATACTCAACAGGAAGGGAAATTTTAGACAGCCCTCAATGCTTCATAGAGGTCGTGGTCGAGGCAGGTCTGATTTCGGACGTGGCCGATCTGATTTTGGTGGAAGAAAACGTATAATCTGTCAGTTTTGTGATAAAATGGGCCACAGTGCCAAGAATTGCTTTAAGTTAACAAGGAAAGATCACACTGGAGCAGCACCCAACTCGAATACGTCATCATCCTCAAATGCTCAGGTATATCACTCCACAGCTCAAATGTTAGATGACGCAAATTGGATCCCTGACACAGGAGCAACTCATAACATCACCAATTCTTTTGGATCGATGACAATTCATGAACCTTATGAAGTCAACGACACCGTTAAGGTTGGGGACAGATCAGGTGTGTGTATTCAAAACATTGGGTCAGCTCTTTTTCATCTTCCTAAATCTACTGTTGCTCTGCGAGATATTCTTCATGCTCTAAAAATGGTTCATAATCTATTATCTGTGAATAAATTCTGCAAAGATAATCAAGTTGTGTTTGAATTTTCTGCAAATCATTGTGTAGTGAAGGACCAACGTACAGGAGTGGTGATCCTACAAGGAAGGAGTAACAACGGTCCCTATCACCTCCAACTCCCTCAACCAGAAAGCAATCAGCATCAAACAGAGAAGGTGGCACTTTATGGAGAACGAACTACTATTAGTAGATGGCATCCTAGACTTGGACACACTGCTTTGATTAATGTTCATTTTATTTTGAGACAATTTAAACTTCCTTTTGAGAATGATGTCAAAAAGAATAATTTTTGTGATGCTTGTCAATCTGGAAAATCACATGCTCTTCCATTTACTCTATCTGATCACAAAGTTACTAAACCACTTGAAGTGGTTCATTCAGATCTATGGGGTCCTGCAACTATGATTAGCAATGACAGATATTGATAATATGTCTCATTCATAGATGAATACTCGAAGTATACATGGATTTAGTTTTTGGCATACAAGTCTGACGTTGAAAAGGCTTTTAAAGCATTCAAGGTGAAAGTTGAATTTATCTTTGATTCAAAAATTAAATTTTTCCAATCCTAACGGTGGTGGTGAATATGCAACACTCAACAAATTCTTTCAAGATCATGGTATTGAAAGAAAAATTTATTGTCCTCATACGCATGAATAGAATGGCACAGCTGAAAGGAAGCATCGCACCATTGTTGAAACAGGTCTTTCTCTTCTTAAACATGGAAGCGTTCCAGCGGAATTCTGGACTTATGCATTCAGAACAGCAACATATGTATTGAACTGTGTCCCTACAACAGGTCTCAAAGGCAAGTCCCCGTTTGAAATTTTATTCCAAAAACCTCCAAACTGTAAATTCTTGCGAGTGTTTGGCTGTGCCGCATACCCAAACTTACAACCTTATCGTCAACACAAGCTTCAACCTAAGTCCTCCAAACATGCCTTTCTTGGATACTCAAATGTCCACAAGGGTTATCTTTGTTAAAACCTCCAAAATTACAAAATCATCGTCAGTCGAAATGTTGTGTTCAATGAGTCAGACTTTCCATTTTATGAACAACCTAAACCACTTCATGATCCCCACAGTACCACCATACCGCTGCCAATTGTTTTACCTATGCTACCTGCCACAACCAACTCCCTCTCAAATTACCCACCACCATCATCTCAAATCCCCTATACCTGTGCCTCAACTTCTACTCCAGCTCTACCCCCCACACTAGATGATTCAACCATTCCTCCTCCCCAGCCGTGCCCCCACTTCGAAGCCATAGCATGATCACCCGTTCACAAGATGGCACAAGAAGACCAAAATCCTCATTTTCAACAGTCTACCTGCTTCCCACTGCTCTTGTCACGCAATCTTACGCCGACCAAGAACCATGAACTTATAAGCCCTCAAGACTGTACATTGGCAAGCGGCTATGGCAAAAGAGATGCAAGTTCATCATCAAAATGACACATGGACTCTAGTTCCACCTAACCGGACCTTTCCTATTATCGGGTGCAAATGGATCTTCAAGATTAAACGTAAAGCTGATGGAACTTTGGAACGCTACAAAGCTCGGCTAGTCGCCAAAGGCTATGATCAAATTGAAGGCATTGATTACTTTGAAACTTTCAGTCATGTTGTAAAGCCAGCTACTGCACACACAGTTTTATCTCTCGCTACTTCTCTTCGATGGCCTATAAAACAACTCAACGTTAATAAGGCGTTTCTTTATGGGGATCTTACTGAAGATGTATATATGGCTCAGCCTCTGGGATTTGTAGATCAACGCCACCCAGGTTATGTGTGCAAACTTCATAAAGCACTCTATGGCCTTAAGCAAGCCCCAAGAGCTTGGTATCACCGTCTCAGTCAGTCACTCCTACATATGGGGTTTAAAAATGTTCCAAGCTGACAACTTCTTGTCATGGTTTATGTCGATGATATTCTTATTACCAGGAATTCCACTGATCAAGTTACTCAATTGGTTCATCCTCTCAGTGCTGCCTTTTCTCTCAAAGATCTTGGACCTTTACATTACTTATTGGGAATTCAGGCCATTCCAACATCAAAAGGTTTGCTTCTCTCACAACAAAAGTATATTATTGACATTCTGAGTAGAACAAATATGACTGGTGCCAAACCTATCTCTACACCCCTACCAGCCAATTCCACACTGACAAAAGTTGGAACACCTTTTTCAGACGCCACTCTATATCGTCAAACTATTGGGGCCCTTCACTATCTCACCATCACTAGGCCAGATATTTCTTTCGCATGCAATAAAGTGTGTCAATTTATGCACACACCTACGACTAAAAACTGGAATGCTGTAAAATGCATATTACGCTATATTAAAGCCACCATCCAGCATGGCCTTCTCATTCACCAGAACTCATCAACTCAACTTCATGCTTACCCTGATGCAAACTGGGCTGGCTGCCCAAACTACCGCAAATCAATAGAAGCCTATGCTATCTTCCTTGATCGCAATTTGATCTCTTGGAGATCGAAGAAACAACCTATTGTTGCCTGTTCCTCTACTGAAGCTGAGTATCGGGCAGTCGCCAGTGCTGCTGCAGAAGTCCTTTGGCTTAAGTACTTGTTACAAGATATGAGCATCCCTCCTTCTAAGCCACCAACACTTTGGTGCGATAACATTAGTACCACCTATATGAGAGCGAATCCGGTACTTCATCAGAAAAGTAAACATATTGAATTGGATGTGCACTTCGTTCGAGATCTGGTTGCCTGCAAACAACTTTCTGTCAGACACATTCCTGCCTCTCATCAATTGGCGGATCCTCTAACCAAAGCCCTTCCTACAGATACCTTTGTTAGAGGAAGGTTCAAACTCAACGTTCGTTCAGGACCATTGAGTTTGAGGGGGGATCTTAGCATGATAGAGCAAACGGGCGTAGAATTTGGAAGACAAAATCATGCTGATGAAATGAGAAAGAAAACTAAGGAAAGAAGCCATCAACGATTCCTTGATTACAGCAATAAGAGGGAAACTGCCAAACCAGCAAAGGCAATACAATCCCACCGCATGAATCATTCAATCTGTAAATCAAAGGAAAGATATCTTTCCAAGAATGATCTGATGTAAATTTCCTATATATATTAGTGGAACCTCACCCAACGATTATGGGGTGAGAGAGCATCGTCGTGGATGTAGGAGAACGTACTCCGAACCACGTTAAAATTCTGAGTGTCTTCATCCTCTTGCCTTTGCTTGTTTCTCAACATTGTGCTCGAAATTCATTTTGGCATACCTTAATGTTTTATAAAAAGTTAACAAGGTGTTTTAACTGTGTTTTTATAAACTCATAAACATAGTTTCTCTTAAGATTAAAATTTAAACTCCATAATTAAAAAATGTACGATGGTATTCCAATTACGGAAACCTTCTAATAAACAACTTATAAATGACACATTTAACCTCGAATGTTAATAATTAAAAATAAAGAAGATATTGCCAAAAAATTATATTATTTTGATTTGGACCTACGTACATGCATATATAATGATTAACTGTCATCCTTACATGAATAAAAAGAATAGGGTTATATATATATATAGCTTGATTTTAGACTTTTAGTGGTTATATATATGCACGATGTCCAGGATGTCCATTTCCCAGGTTTCTTATTTTGACTGTCAAAGGAGCTCCATACCTAAATGATGCTCCTCTAAGAATGCCAAAGCTCAACAGACTCATATGCTGAGGATGGACATTGCTCATTTCCTAATTTAAAATGTGCTGCTAAAGGTGTACTTACCGTTTTGGCATCTTTCATGCTGAACTTGTTAAGCACCTTCTCAATGTATTTCTCTTGTGATAACCACAACTTCTTGGCCTTCCTATCACGAACAATCCTCATGCCTAACAATTGTTGTGCTGGCCCCAAGTCTTTCATATCAAAGAACTTGCCCATATCGATCTTCAATTGGCTAATCAATTGACAATCCTG
>JAANDH010000285.1:82240-116810 GCA_011799765.1 Nymphaea thermarum | reverse complement strand
TCTAATGGTGCCAATAGTTTTTCTGTCCAATAACTTCCATTTCTCATCTGTCATATTCGCTGGCTTCTGGTTTTCAATAGGTGCATACAAATCTTTACAGTACAACAAATCCTCCATTTTCGCTTTCCATATGGTCCAATTGTTACCATTTAAAGAGATCATCCTAGTGGGGGTCGACTCCATCCTTCACTAAGAATGCACACAACCAACCTAGCGTTAACCTGCCACTAACTTGGCGCTAATCTGCTGGTGTTAACCTGGCTCTGATACCACTTTGTTATTGTCGTATCCCCCAATAAGAATGCTTAAACCACAACAAGAGAGGCCAACCCAATATAAAATTGCTGAAATTCAGAATTATAGGGCAGCGTGCATAAGAACGAGTTTCCGACACCAATATCGCAGCAATATATATCACAATATATGCTAGAAATGCAGAAAAATAGGAGACACCAATTTACGTGGAAAAACCCCCAATAATGGGGTAAAAAACCACGGGCAAGAGAGACTTTCTATATATCAAGAAAGGGAGCCAAATACACGAGCAATAATATCTCAAGAGAACAATAACACTCTCTTATGCGAATGAAAGAAAGAGCCTCAAAGATTCAAGAAAGAAATCACCCAATGAAGACTCCCTTCATTTTCTCTTTCTTCTTTGTCTTTCTCTTTCTTCTTGGCGTGCCGATCCCACGCAACCTTGCTGCGATTCCTCCTTCTTCTCTTCCTTGCCTTCCTCTTCTTCTTCTCCTCCTCCTTCTCCTCTTGCCGTATGCAGCCACAAGAGAACCCTTCTCTTTTTCCCCAAAAGAGAACAACAATAGAGAGAGAGGTGAGAGGCGTCGTGTGAAGGAGGGGCACCATCGGGTGCCCTCCTTTCTCCCGCCCGTCACTTAAGTGACGGGCCGGGTCGGGTCTTGAGGCTGGACCCGACCCAACAAATGCAGCGGTCCTCTCTCTCTCTCTCTCTCTATATATATATATATATATATATATATATATATATATATATATAATATAATATAATATAAAAGGAAATTGAATTCAGCAAGCTGTTGCATGTTACCAGATGACTAAATATTGAAATTTACTGCTAAAAAAGCATGATAACTAGTTGCTAAAAACGCAATAAACCATGTCTATATAATAAATCATTACTAAGGCTTATCTTGTAAGGTTCTTCAACAACGGTTTTAAAAAATTTAGCCATTCAGCATAAACGCTTATTAAAACACTTCTTCCTACAATCCAATGATACATATTGGATCTCAAAAATATCATGATAAGAAAAGTGTATTGAATTGACATTTCTTTGAGTCTATCAGTTTTTTTATGGTAATAGAAAAATGAATGACTCGTAACATCAAAATTTTACTATTACAAAAATGAATATTTTTCATAAAAAGAACTTGAATGAAGACTTGATTGACATTAAATTGGTGTTTATAAACATTCTAAAATGTTCACATGTGCTTTAAAATATATTTTAACAAGAATTTAAGACGTTTGATTTTTATCCCTGACATAAATAAATAAATAAATAAGGTATAGTAGCTGGTATAGTAGAAACTAAGTTAAAAAAGTGAAAGCCCACTTGTATTTTCAAGAGACTGAACTTCAAAAGAACCATGTATTTCAGTATCTTGAAAATACAACAGGATTTCCATTTCTTTCAGCTTAGTTATTTTCAACCATTGGATCTCCTTAAAATCGACTATACACTGAATTCTCATCAATCCTCCTCTTTCTCTTGCTTCAAATCTAAAGCTACAATGGTACCAGGCGATGTGATCCCTGCTGCTTCAACTTGCATGTAGGATCGACCCTTAGACCCTGTTTGGTAGGAGGGAAAGGAATGGAGGGAAAGGGAGGGAAAGGAAATGAAAGGGAAGGGAAGAGAAAAGGGAGGAAAGGGAGGGAAAGGAAAGGAAAGGGAAGGGAAGAGAAAAGGGAGGGGTATTGTGGGGCAGTCACTATTTTTTCACTTACTCCCTTTCCTTTCTCTCCCAATCCGTCCGATTTGGTAGGGATTGAGAGAGAAAAAAATTACACTATACAATCCCTCCCCTTCCTTTCCTTTCCTTTCTCTCCCCTCATTGCCAAACAGGTTTTGTCATTTTCCCTCTCTTTCCCTCCTTTCTAATTAGCTTACCAAACAAGGGAGAGATTGAGCAATCCCTCCCTTTCCCTTCCTTTCCCTCCTACCAAACAGGGCGTTAGGGCCTTAGGTTAATTTATCTCAAAAGAAGATAATTTGAGACAGTGGGACTTGTGAAACGTGCTTAGTAGTTCCTTTTAGATATTGAAGTTAAGCAGATTCCTACTTAGATTGTGCCAAGAAAAAAATTGAGCATCAAATTCGGGCCATTCTTGAACTTGGATGATCTGAAAATCGACTGCATGAAGGATGGAACTTGCTGAACCAAGAACAATTCCAGCTGCTGCTTCCCGAATCAATTAATTCTTTGCTTAATCATTTTGATAAATTTACACAAACACATATGGATTCGTTTGATTACTTACGAATCTCAGATGAAATCCACGATAGCTGAAATCCACAGTTTTTTCAAACTGGTGATTTCAGCATCCACCAACAGCGTGGATCTAACGTAAACAAACGTGGATTTGAGGTCCGAGAGGGTTGGTGGGACCTCAGAACGATTGGCAGTGACTCAAATGCGACCATAATGACTTTGTTTCAGAACCACGGATCTGAACTTGGCGGTCCTATCGGATCCGCGGTGGCGGTGATAAGATGCGACCATAACGACTCCGTCGAAGCCTGGAGGAAAAATCTGGTTCTGCGCGGACGCTACCCATTGTTCTGGTCTTTCTAATTTGCGGCGTTTAGATGGAGCTTGAAAGTATTCAATTTTCCATGCTCTCAATCGGCGCCGACTTCCTTTTCCCTCTCGCTCTCGGTGCAAATTTTTGAACTTGAATTCCAGAAAAGCGTGTTCGTATTACTTACTTTCTAATGCAAATTGAGTCCAACCTAATTGCCAGTTGCTGTAAGTTAATCAGATTCACAGCCATAGCTTTGATCTGCACATTGATCTTTTGCAAACCGAATTTTAGTTCACAAACTAATGATCTCGTTTCTTGTCGACTTGGTTTCAGATTTTTCTTTTGTCAGATTGCAGCATTGACATCAATTTGGGTAGGAAAAAGATGGGCTCTATTTTGAGTTTCTACATTAACGGATGGATCAACTTTATTTAAAACAAATTACAAAACTTAGACAAGGAGAGGTAATAAGCTTCATGTTAGCTTATCACGTAGCTTCCTGTAAGTTTGGTTCGGCTGAATCAGGCCGACCGTGTATTTTTGGATTTGGTGCCTGACCTCTCTCCTGCGCCATTGATCAAGGGTTGCCGTTAAATAATCGTTAGAAAAAAATGGTCTATGCGAATAAGTTCTAAAAGATAAAATTTACGAAAAAAGTAATATAATGGGGAGTCAAATGAAATTTTAGACCATTTTGCTCGACGAAGAGGAAAGCGTACTCGTGAAAGGGGAGAGAAAGAGAGCGAGGGAGCGCTGCTTGCTTCTACTTCGCTTTTCAAATCTCCCTCTCTCTTTCTCTCTCTATCGGGGTTCTGATACTGGCATAGTGCTAGGGTTCGGCAGTCCGTTCTCTCTCTCTCGTTCTTCCTTTGGTTCTTGAAGGAAGAAGGGAAGAGGGAAAGGCTTTCAAGATGCTGAGGATGTTCAGGTCCTCAGATCGTTCCCCTTCGCCATCGTCGGTCTCGACTCCCACCCCACCGACGCCCCCTTCGGTACTCTCGGCTAGCATGGCTGCCGGCCCTGCTAGGCCTCTTCGACTGATATATTGCGACCCTCAGGGCAAGTTTGTCATGGACCCGGAGGCCGTCGCCGCCCTCCAGCTTGTCAAGGGACCGATCGGCGTCGTCTCCGTCTGTGGCCGTGCTCGTCAAGGAAAAAGCTTCATTCTTAATCAGGTGAATTTTCGGTTTCCCTTCGATTGCTTGAAATGCTTTCTTTCCTTCCTGTTTAGTGGAACACCTAATCTTGTTCCCTGAAATGTGTTCTCTCTCTTATCGAGGGGCATTTGCTTGTTTATTCTTGCTTAGTTGTCAAATTTAGTGGAAAAGGCAATTTCGTTTTTGTTCTCCATTTCTGTTTCAATGCACTAGGGTTTGAAATTGCTGGGGAGCATTAAAAAGTTGGGCTGATTTAGAATTGACTCATGATCCATCTTTATCACTTCGTCCTGTTTTTTCGGTTTTCTTCCGTGGTGGTAAGGTGCTCTTGTTTGCTTGCGTTTACTTTCGTGAAGATGGGCTTGAACCTTTGAGCCCATCCTAGTCCGAGTTTACTCTAGTAATGTTTTGCAGTTTCTCACTAAGCATGATAGTGTTCATTGCCGTTTGAAATTTCTGTTGGCGTTTCTCTCTCCCTCTTTCTCTGTGGGCATTGGAATATAGACACACACATACACACACACGCTCAATGGTAGTTGCAAATTAATCCATTACATGCCAACTTTTTCTGTTGATTGTCAGCATATTGGTGGGCATTAGCACAAATGGGCCTTGATATTCACTTCTATCGGTGTTATTGGTGTATTTGGGTATCTTTGTGCTATTTTTTTATTTTTTGGAAGTACTTACAGGTGCAAATTCAAAGATGTTTCTACATTTATTTATGTCTCAAATAACTACTTTGGGTTCAGCAGATGGTAAAACTAGTTTACATTTCACCATTACGTGTATGATTAACTTCTTTGAAATTTAAAATGATAGACTTGTAGAAAATGACTTCTAATGACAATCTCGTTATATCGCTTAACTGATTATTATAGAGTATACATGCTGTTTTATTTACCATACTGAAGATATCCATTTGAATGGCTACTAGTTGTTGGGGAGGAGTAATGGATTTCAAGTTGCTTCAACTCACAAACCATGCACTAAAGGGCTTTGGATGTGGAGTGCACCTCTTAAACAAACTGCTATAGATGGCACTGAATACAACCTTGTACTTTTGGATAGTGAAGGAATTGAGGCTTATGACCAAACGGTATCTAACTCCTTTACAAGCTCTTTAGATTTAAATCTATCTTACTAATTATCCCTGTGTAGCTTCACAAAGAAAACAGTGACGTATTTGCTACATTTCTTAGACTATATGTGCTAAATATTTGTGGGCAGGTTTTATTGCCAATATGTATGATATTACTTGGATACTAGTCAAAAGTTAGTGGATTTAGATGGATTGTCTTTTTCTATACATAATTATTGTTAATCTAGTGGTGTTTAGATGTTTTTGCCTCCAATTTTATTGATGATCAGATGTTCCTGCTGCCATTTGACTTGCCTGTACACTTTCTGATAATGTTGTATTTTATGGCAAATTGGTGATAACCTGTAGTGTCTTGTCGTATACCAATTCTGTTGGCTTACAAAAGAATTAGTTTGCATGCCATACTTTGGTAAAGGATCTAACCACAACGTGGTTATTGAAAACAAAGTGCAACTTCAATATCGACCATTTGTCATCAGTAGAGATGAAAAGACTGAATAAATATGTTACAAAGTTGTTTTCATCATTAGAGATGAAAAGATTTTAAGAAATATGTTTTGAATATGTCTTTAAGAATTCGTCTCTTCATTCCTAGATAACTTTCTTATAGACTTCCATCTCTCCTAAGGGCATGTTTGATTGCTCAATTCGTGCTGTCATAGTGTCCTTTCACTAGGGTGAGTTGAGCCTTACTGATTTTCTTCACATAATTTCAAGGATAAAAAGCTGTAAGGTGGTGAAGGAAGCTTTGGGACTTCCTCACTGTGTATTTGATGCCTTCAGTTTACTGAGGATTGGTTTTTGCATTAAGGTAAGGTTATGCTTACAGTTAAGCATTGTCACATATATCATGTATTGGTATTATAGAGTGAGGAATTTCTATGGTCTAATACGGCAAAGTTGTTTATCTCGAAAATATCTTGGACAAATCTCGGCAATTTTTTAAAAAATTTAAAACATTTAAAAAATCCTGAAAATTATAAAAAATAAAACAAATCAGAAATTAATAAAAAATAAGTTATAAGTCAACAAATATAAAATGTAAAAAAGGTGTTTTTCTTTATTTTTTTCTTGAGCCATTTCATTTTTGTGCATATTTGTGTGTGTTTTTTATGGTGTCCATTTTAGATTTATACTAGTCGATATTTTGTGAAACGTGTTCTGGGAAAACTCAAAAGATATCATTGATTTATCTTTGGCTGGTTTTTCACCGAATGTCTTTTGCAAAAATAGCTTTTTTTCAACCTTTTTGAAACTAAAAACTGATAATCTGATGATTTTAAAATTTTAATATTAAAGAATAAAAAAGTGATTTTGTTAAGTTTTTCTTAAAGACAAAATAATAGTACATAAAAGTAAATATGATCTTTTAAAGTTCATAGATAAATATTGTACTCTTGGCAAAGGTAAAAGTAAAACAATGACTATATGGAGAGCATTTTCAAATTTTCTTTCTTTCGATAATAAGAAGGTTTTAGTCATGCACGCAACAAGAAAAGCATCCAACTGTATTTTACAAATATAAGGTAGGCTCAATTTGAAATTGAAAAAAATACAGCCAAACATCTCATGAAAAAGTAAATGTGAATTGAAGTTAGAATTCTTTCTATTCAAGGGCAACATGGGAAATGAAATAAATAGAAAATGTGCAGAGAGTACTTCCTTACTTGGTCCATCTTTCCCATCCAAGGCTGAACTTTTGTGTGGATTTTTGCCCATCTTGAGCCACACCTTGCTCTAGTACTGCTTCCTTGTGTCACACGTATTAGATCCAGAAAGGTAGCTTTTTATTTCTACACAAAAGGAAATGCTGCATGTGATCTCTAGTTGTTCTTGAATTGCATTTCATGATATATTTTAAATAGCGTACCTCAAGCATCAACAGTTTCTCCATATAAGTAATTGATTATTGACTACATACCCATAACGTGTAACTAAGCCCCGTACATATGTGAGACTATCACAAGATATTTGGAAGAGATAGAAAAACTAAGCAATGTTTTGTAAGCCAATATAATGAAAAGTCATTAGGGAAAATGATGTAATGGGAGGTCCTCAGAGAAAATGTTCAGGAATGTCACTACCTAAATCACATGGGTACTTTAATAAGGTCCACATACCTATGTTGCCCTACCCATATCTAAAGTAGGTATTTTGACACATTTGGGTACTTTTTAGTTCGAAGTTGATCTAAATTACTTAATTTTAGTTGATTTAATTTTTTTTAACTTAGTTTTTATTCTGTTTATGTGGAGTTATTGTTCATTAAAATATAATGTTTTTATTTATGTTACTTGTTTATTTAAATGTTGATTTTTTATTATTTTTGTGCTATTTTGCATATATACAGATATATCTTGCCCGTATCCCCATACCCACATTTTCTAAAGTTATCGTATGTGTACCCATATTTCTGTACCTGAATGATACTCTATCCATGTGACTTAGATCCCTACTTACTAATTACCATTCGACCACATCAATCAAACGAGTCTAATTTTGGATTACCTAGCATTCTACACCAAAAACTCACGGAGTATTTGAAGTAGAGCTTGACATTGTTGACATATACTGTCTCGCAATCTAAAAGCATGTCTCCTGCAATTGATAGATTTTGTTCTCATTAGTTTTTTGGGTAAGGATTCATATTTACTCATCTTTGAATATGATTGGAAAAGTTAATGCTTAAATAATGGCTATTGGATGTTCATTTGAAGTGCAATATAGGCTTAACTAATACCTGTCAATGCATATGCGGTTTTCACTTTTACAGACTTAAGCTTGAGACACTTTGAAGCTTTAGATATGGTGCTTGCTTAGAAGGTAGTTGAACATGGAGTCCTCAAAACAAATTCATTTGTCAGTTTTTAAGTGCATTATTTATGGGATCATTCATTTAGCAGTTGTAAGTAGATGATTTGCAGGAGCTCAATTTAAATGAGAGCAAGCTTCTGTTAGTGACGTCATGTTGTGCATGCCTTATGTTTTTGATTCCCTTGGGTTATGAACTGAAACTGTAACATGATTCAAACAGATGAGTTCCTTGAAGAAAATACTTCTTTTCCTGTCCTAGAATTTTCGAAATGAGGGCAAGGATTCACTGCAGCTACTCCAACAAATTTGGAACACCAATTTTGTATATAAATTTAATAATCTTTGATAAGGTCTATTATATGGATAAGTTGATCTTTTGATTATCCACATCTTGATGCATGACATTCTTACTCAAATCTTAACAAACTTCAAGATAGTTTCCTTAGATTAGATTAGGCAATGTACTACACCATCTGTCTTCAAAAAGTAGTTCTGAAATATCTCCATGTTTTTTAATGTGATCTGAATTCTTCCCTTCTGTATTTAGTCTTTAGCATGGGCTTAAGTTAATACTGGTAACTCAGCGTGCATGTTTGGCTTTGTTGCTTTGACGGACTTCAAGATAGCTTCCTTATATTAGATTAGGTAATTTTCTACACCATCTGTCTTCAAAAATGAGTTCTGAAATATCTCGGTTTTGTTTAACCTGATCTGAATTTTTCCCTTCTGTATTTAGTTGGTAATGCGGGCTTAAGTTAATACTGGTAAATCTACTTGCATGTTCAGCTTTGGCGTTTGAGCTACAAACAAATGTAGGTGGAGCTGTTAAACTAATAATTAGTCTATGGCCAGCGGTTGCTGGCAGAACATTTGCTGTAGCTATTTCTTTTGTCAGATATGTTAAATTAACTTAAAGATTGGTCCAGTCCCCATTTTTCTTTTATGTTCTATGTCATTATCTTTCAGTTTCTTTTTCTTAAGGTTTTTTTTCCATGGTTTTTCTATAGAATATTGTTTGTCTTTTATTTGTAATATAGCTTCTTTTTTACTTTTCGGTTTAGCAGAGAGGATATTTTTCTTTTTTAGAGGTAAACTAACTTATTTATTTCTGTGATTTTTGTCAGGGAACATATAGCACAAAAATATTCTCATTGGCTCTTTTGTTGTCTAGCATGTTCATCTATAACCAGGTTAGTGGCTGGTGGAGTTCTTACAAATTCTGTAAGAATCATGTTTATATGAAATTAGATTGCTTTTCTTTCCACTGCCTTGTTCCAAAAAAGCTGAATCCTTGCATCAACGTCCTTCTACTTACTTGATTTGTTTATACTTTATCTTTTTCCTGTTTTGCTTCTTCAGTTGGGTGGTATTGATGAAGCTGCACTTGATCGTTTGTCACTGGTCACTGAAATGACAAAGCATATCCGTGTTAGAGCCTCCACAGGAAGGACCTCCTTTTCAGAGCTAGGGCAATTCTCTCCTATTTTTGTTTGGCTCTTGAGGGTATAAGTATAACCTTTCACAATTAAGATGTTTCTAGGCTTTTGATCATGTGTGGACATCATTACAGAAGACTAAATCATTTCAAATGGTTTTAAGAGTTATTCATTAAAAATTCTTTTCAGAAGTATAACTAACTATCTAACTAACAACTTTCTTATCTGTTCTTTAGGATTTTTATTTGGATTTAGTAGAAGATGGTAGAAGAATAAGCCCTCGTGATTATATGGAACTATTCCTGAGACCAATGCAAGGTGGAGGAAGGGAGGTGATTACCAGAAATGAGGTGAGGTTTTGTGATTCGAAGTTCATATAGAAGATTAATTGCAACCTTGCTGCTAGAAAAGGTTGAAACTTGAATGTGGGCTTTCATCTGCAGATTTTTCTTGAACTTTTTGGTGCTTATTCGTTGCATTCATAAAAAAATCAACGTAATGGCTCCGCCTTTCTTTATCTACTTGATTGTATTCTGCATCTTCCTTGCATCTGTTTTGAATAATGATCTAACCTAAGTAACATGGGTACGGCTAGGAGGGCCCCGTACCCTACCGGTACGGGTACGGTACGGGTACAGGGTTGGGTACGGCCGAAAATTATAAAAAATAAAAAAAATTCAGAAAAAATCTAAAAAAATCCAAAAAATCAGAAAAAACTAGTAAAAATCAGAAAAATGTATTTAAAGGAACACCCTTAGCATTTTGTTATTGTTTAAAATTTTTTGATATATATATATATATATATATATATATATATATATATATATATATATATATATATGTCCGTGTGTACTTCCGTACTCCCGTACTCACGTTTTTTGAAAATGGTCCGTACCCGTACCAATACCGGTACCCGCACCCATACCCGTACCTATGTGACATAGGATCTAACTTGATTACTGAAGCATCTAATCAAGTATACTGGTTCAATCATTTTTTCATATTTCAACTTGAAGTCTGGCTTTGTATATCAGCAATAGTTGGATTTAGGAAAAGCTGAATTTCACTCTGTAGGAGATCATTGTTTCGATGCTTTCTTTGCATTTTCAGCAGCTATACTATGTTGAGCAAAGGTGTTTTCATTAAAATTAATAGCACTTTGCAGATTCGGGATTCAATTCGTGCACTTTTCCCTGACCGAGAATGCTTTACGCTTGTACGACCTTTAAGTGATGAAAGTGCTCTTCAGAAACTGGATCAAGTCCAGGTGATATTTGACACTCGAACCATCTATTGATTTATATTCTTTATCCAATTTACTTATGTGAACCTTTAAAACTTGCAGTTAGATAAGCTACGACCACAATTCAGAGCAGGCTTAGATGCCTTAACCAAGTTTGTGTTTGAGAGAACCAGACCAAAGCAGGTTGGATCCACAATTATGACAGGTCCTGTATTTATTGGCATCACACAGTCATTTTTAGATGCCATAAACAAGGGTGCGGTTCCAGCAATAGCTTCTTCATGGCAGGTCAGCACTTATTGCATGTGTGAGGCTGTTATTCTGCATAGTTGTTTTGATGCTCAGTTGTTGAAATGAAGAACTGCATGATCAGACACTTGATGATCAACATTTAGTTTTTCCAACTTCACATCAAAATGTACAATCCATAGTTGTTCACTGTCAATTGAGAATTGAAATAATGCTTATGATAAAATTGTTAGCGTATGGGGATCGGGTCTACTTAGACCCGATCCATTCTTTTTATGTTCTCACGCCCAAGGTCACTTACCGGTGGCGTTCCTGTAATTGTTTATTTTTTATTGTACATATTTGTTGTACCCTAATTAGGGTTATGCTAGTTAATGAAGGTCTATCGCAGTGGCTGCCTCTCTCCTACAGCCGACTGTTTCTCATNAGTTGTGGACTACCCTTGCCACAACATATTCTCAAGTATCCGAAGCTCGATTTTTGCAATTGAAGAGGCAATTTCAGGATATAAAGCGTGGGACGCGTAGTGTCTTGGAATACTTGAATGAAATAAAGAATGTAAGTGATCAGCTTGCAGCCATAGGGCATCCCATCAGCGATAAGGACAAGGTACAACAAGCCTTGAGTGGTTTGGGAACGGAGTTTGACATTTTCTGCACGGCCTTGGAAGTTCTTCCCATCCTTCCATCTTTTGAAGATTTGAAAGCTAAGCTATTTCAACATGAAGCCAGTCGTATCCAACGGCATTCAGTTATTTCCAACAATCACAATGTGTTGATCACGGGCACACATACTTCACAGGGAAATCGTACACGGCCTTGGACTCCTCAGACAGGAATGGGAAGGGGGATCCTTCCGACACCACCAGGCATTAATGCCACAGCTAGAAGGGTGCCAACTTGTTTTTACTGCAATAAGAAAGGGCATGTTAAATCAAAGTGTTGGCACAATCCTCAAAACAAAGGTAATCAGGGCAGGCGTGAAAACAAGGCAGCCGCAGGATCAAGTTCAACACCAAATGTTCCAGTAGATGTGCAACAACTCCTCATGACAGCCTTATCTAAGCTTAATTTGAAACAAAATGATCAAGGAGAGTGGTATGTGGACTCTGGGGCAGCAGCTCATGTTACTGGTGAGACAGGTAATCTCTCTAGTGTTTTTCCCTATTTAGATAAAGGTTCAGTTGCCACGGGAGATGGCTCCCATCACACGATAACACACATTGGAAATGCACAAATATCTATGGGTTCTTCCTCCATTCCGTTGAAAAATGTTCTTGTCGTGCCCAGTGTCAAGAAGAATATTGTATCAGCGTCTAAGCTTATAGATGATACTCATTCCTCTGTTGAATTTACACAGTCTTCTGTTTATGTCAAGGATGCTCAAACCAAGAGGACATTCGTTGAAGGCACTCGCAAAGAGAATATGTATGTTCTTCAAGAAGCTCCAAAGTTGTCCACCCCTTACATCTCAGATTCGTGTCTTCCCAATCATAGTGAAGTTAATGTTGCCGATTATAATAAGCCTTCTATATGGCATGGTCGATTGGCTCATTGTAGCCAATCTTTTGTTCGCAGTCTTGTTGCAGACCGACTCTTAGATAAGTCGAGTCTGAATCCANCTGTAATTGTTTATTTTTTATTGTACATATTTGTTGTACCCTAATTAGGGTTATGCTAGTTAATGAAGGTCTATCGCAGTGGCTGCCTCTCTCCTACAGCCGACTGTTTCTCATCTTCTCCATCGTCCCCTCTTTGCTCTTTCTTCTCTATTTTCAGATTTGCAGACGGAGAGACGTGTTCATATCAAGATTCTTACAAAAATAACATCATGATTATTATCAATCAATTCAATAATGATTATCTTCTTCATCTTCATCGTCGTCCCTTCGGCTGGTGATTTCTCCCATAAGACCATGATTCTTGGTGATTTCTTTTTAAAAAGATGAAAACTCACCCTCCCACAACTCTTAGAGGTGTTGAAAATGAAAGCGGGGAGGAATTTCTAAAACAATCTCCACAAAAGGGGCATCAGACCCCTTTTTGAGAAACAGTGCTGTATCGTAAGATACAGTCTGCATCGACCATATCATAAGATACAGTTGATATGGGTAAGGTGCACATGCATTTTGTGTATCGTGCCTGTATCATAAGATACGGCCTCGTATTGTAGTGGACAAATAACACTGGTTTGCACCATATTAAGCGACATTTGGAGTGTTACATTGTGAGACAACTGATTCACTGGAGTAGAACATTCATTGTCAAAGTATTCACCAAGTATTTAGGATATATTGTGGAGATTCATAAATATGGTTATGAGTAGCGGTTGCATGCTACAGTTATCAATGGTTTTCGGGAGAAATAGTAGAAGACTGAAATTGTCATAATTTATTATTAAATTTTTTATTTTTGAAAAGTTTTTGAGTTCCTGAGATTTTCCTGATTAAGAATCATGACAAATCTTGTCAATAAAAGCCTGATAATAGTATTTGTGACAATGTATCTATTTAACCTGGTTGACTAAGCAATGAAACAGAAAATGTAGAGTAACCTTGGATTTTGGCATTAATATGGAAATAAATTTCTTCAATGTCTTTTTTTAGAATGTTGAAGAAGCAGAGTGTAGGAGGGCATATGAATCAGCTGCTGAGGTTTATATGGCTAATTTTGACCGCTCAAAGCCTCCAGACGAGGTAGTTCATTAATAGTGTTTCATGCAGTTGATGGAATGACATTTGCTAACAGTTATTAATCTTGATTGAATTTTAGGTTCTCCTTAAGGAAGCACATGAAAATGCCATGAAAAAGTCACTTTCTGCTTTTAGTGAGAACGCTGTTGGTGCAGGATTAGTCCGTCAAAAATATGAGAACCAACTTCATGGTTTCCTTAGGAAGGCATTTGAGGTAAAATTTTTCTCGTTGTTTTTATTTTTATTTGCAATTCCTTAGTTATTCCACCATGTGTTTATGAGTATAGCATCCATCGATAGAAAGGATGGAGAGGCATTAGAATTTGATCTGGATATCTGAGGTGAAATGAAATTCAGACTTTTTCGGGAATTTACGTCTCTTTGACTACTTATTTCTTGTGCAGAGATGTTTTCATTGTTTAGCAAGAAGTTTGTCCCAAATCATATTTTAAAAAATGTTTCAATAGTTTCAGAAACACAACAGTTTAAATATTGTGATAATCTGAATATTGCTGACAATTTTTCTTCTGAGGATATTATGATATCTAGCTCTTCTAGAACTTATTTTTGATGTAATTTAGACCTTTCTTTCCATATCTTTGTTTCTATTTTTGCTCTTTATTAATATTTTCATAAGAAAAATCGGAAAAGTCATATTTCCAAAATACTTTATGATGGAAAACCAAGAAAATGAGTAGAAAACTCATAATTTCATATTCTTTTCCCATGAAAAGGCAACTTTCTAATCAATCTCTATAAACACCTTCCTGGAAAACCCAAGATTTGTATTTGTGATAATGGCCTAAACATGTAACGGAGGGAAAATGATGCACATAGATTTTTTTTTTTTGGGTAGTGAGTAGCCTATTTACAGATTCTTTGCTATTTATGCACGTTATTTATAAAAAAACACAAGGAGAGAAGACAGAAAATAAGACACCAGAATTTTAGAGTGGTTCGATGTAAACCTACATCCATGTTCCTCTCTTTCCATTTATTCTGGATAGATATTTTTTGGAGAGACTTCCGTTATGTATTTCTTGTACAAGGGGAGGAATTCACAAAGGTCTTACAATTTCTTTATCGTAAGGACCATTGTGAGTTTCCTAAATATTGTTTTAGTTTTGAAAGCAATATTAGTTTTTCTTTCTTTGTTTCTATCTTCATTGTTTCTTTGTCTTGCATTGGAGGGATTACTATTGAAGATTTCTCGTGCCATATTTGAGTCTTTCTTTCCATTCTTCAGACTTCCTTTAATAATTTAGTGGCTTCTGTTTGTTTTCTTACAACTGTATGTGTCAAGTTCTAGCATTGGTTTCAACTTTTGCTGGTGCAGGATTACAAAAGGACTGCTTTTACTGAAGCAGATTTAAGATGTTCAAATACCATTCAAATGATGGACAAAAAGTTGCGTGAATCCTGCCATGTCCCTAATGCTAAACTCAAGCATGTATTGGAAGTAAGTTCATTCTACAATCTACTTTTGGCATAGGGTTTTTGGTTTATGCCAGTTTATTGTCGATTAAAACTATCATCTTTTGCATGAAACTTGAAAGGAAAATATGTGTGTGTGTGTGTGTGTATGTGTACATATATATATATATATATATATATATATATATATATATATATATATATATATATATATATATATATATATATATATATATATATATGGGTTATGTGTTATAAATAAATCAGATTATGTATGGGGTTTGGCAAGCATATGTTAAGCAAGTTTTAAAGCTACCATGATACATAGGTATTAAGCTAGGTAACATGGGTACGGCTAGGAGGGCCCCGTACCGGTACGGGTACGGGTACCGCGGAAAATTATAAAAAATCAAAAAAATTCAGAAAAAATCAGAAAAAACTAGTAAAAATAAAAAAAGTTCAAGAAAAATGTATTTAAAGGAACACCCTTAGCATTTTGTTATTGTTTAAAATTTTTTGATATATATATATATATATATATATATATATATATATATATATATATATATATATATATATATATATATATATATATATGTTTGTGTGTACGGCCATACCCCCGTACCCACGTTTTTTGAAAATGGTCCGTACCCGTACCAATACCCGCACCCGTACCCGTACCTATGTGACATAGGTATTAAGCAAGTTTTAAAGCTACCATGAGACATAAGTATAGATTTCTGATATCACCTTGCCTTTGATTCACCATGATTCCTAACGTGCTTGAAAACAGAAAACAAGGAAGAAGAATGGTGCAGCACCTCATCCGAGCCCTAAAATAAGAATAACGCAACAGAAATATTACTAATGAACAAAACCAATTAATGAACATGCTCTGAACTGATGAGTTGGATCAGATGACACCCTCCCTCTAGTTGTATATGGTCTTTGATCATGTACAGCTTGCTCTTTAATAACCAAAACTGTTTTCCGGTCAATCCTTTTATAAATAAGTTTGCCATTTGGTCTGGTATCTTCACATGCCATGGTTCTATCTCACTTAATTCAACCTTGTATAGTACAAAATGCTGATCAATTTCAATAGGTTTTGTTCTGCTGCTTTAAATAGGATTAAAACCAATGTTGATGGCTCTTTGGTCATCACATAGGAGTATAGACCACATATAACCTCTCCTAGATCACTTAATAGATATCTGATCCATCATTGACCTACAGTCTGCTTTTGTACTTGACCGTGGCATTGCTTTTTGTTTTCTATTACTCTAGGATACTGGATTATTTCCAATGAAAACATAATAACCAGACACTAGACCTCTAGCCCAATCTGTATCCGTTTAGTTAAGGAGTTTGTCATTGATCCCCACGTATTTTTCTTTGATAGACAAGTCCACCTATGGTTTCTTGTAAATAGTGTAAAACATGCTTCATTGCCTTCATGTGACCCTCTGGTTGCATGCATAAACTAAGACACTGGATTGACAACATAAATAATATTAGACCTAGTTAAAGTGATGTACTGTAACATGCCTACATACTTTGGTATCATGTATGCTCTGCATAAAGTTTTCCATCTTCAGAGCTCAACATCTAATGTAATATGCTCGGAGTATTAACCGTCATGTAATTTGACATTCCTGCTTTATCTAAAAGATTCAGAATATAGTTTTGTTGCATGAGAGTTAATGTCTCCCCTTGTCTCTCAACTTCCACACCAAGAAAATATCTCTAGTCCCCTAATCTTTTGTCTTAAACTATGTTGTCAAGTCGCCTAGGCGTGCCAAAGTAACGCCTAGTGCCTAGGCGAGGCCTAGGCTAAAAAGGCAACCAATTTTTTCTTTTTAATGTTTTTAGTTATGTTACTATGTCAAGTTATTTTAATTAACTATTACTAATATTTGAAATACGAAGAGTAGTAATGTAACAAGCATAATCAACTTAAACAATCAAAATTTAATTGTTTTCTTCATTGCATGTGCAAAATCAATAGAAGAAGTTTAACATTACTCAATGTTGCAAAAGGTATAGCATAACGTGTATCGGTCGGGCTGACCTATGTGCCGTATCGTAACGTATCACAAACATGTAGCTTATTGTAAAATTAATTTTTTTTAATTTTAAAAATATATCAAAAATTCAGGAAATATAGAAAAAAATTCATAAAAAATCCGAAAAAATCCACAAAATAAATGAAAAAACAGAAAAAATCAAGAAAATGTATTCCATATAAAAAAAATCATCATACATAAGGAACATTCATGTATATCAACAACACATTCAAAAATAAGAATCAAAAATTCAAAATAACATAATAAGCATCCATCACAATTTTAAACTTGGAAATTTTATGGAATCTCAATAACCAAAAAACCCTCTCTTCAAGCTTCCCACTGTTCCCACTATGAGAAAGCTTCTTCACCGGCTTGTAGGCTCTCTCAAATCGATGAATCCTCAGTGATTTTTGAAATGGGCAAAATCTCTCCCTCCCACGTCTCTTGGAGTCTTTAGAAACAAGAAAAGAGAGAGAGAGAGGAGTCTTTAAACTTAAAAATGTAACTCAAAAAGGGGCTATTGGGGCGCTTTTTTGCATTTCTTCGATACGATATGGTGCCTGTATCGTACAATACGCTTAGGATACACAAGCGTACTGTATTGGTTTTCCAAACTTATATGGTATGTATCATGCGTATCGTACAATATAGATAACATTGACATTACTCATTAAATGTGTTCTGATATAAGAAACAAAAAAAAAAAAAAAAAACTAGATCTAATCTCTAGAAGGAAGAATGTAAAATCGAAAAGAAGGCTTTAATCCATTTGTACTTAAATAAAGACATGACCATACACATAACAGGTATGAGGTCTCCCAATACTATATAGCAGACTAAGTGACCATCAATATATACATAAATAGTATACATTTAACAACATAATCAACATAACAATACATAAAAAAATGTAGTCAATATAACATAAAGTACATAACAATAATATATACTCAATTAAGAAATATTAATTGAAAGAAAGTGTGACTTTTCACTTTTCCATGGACTCAGCGTGTTCGAGTCGAGGCCAGCCTAGGGGAGCTTAGGTGCCAACACATATCCCATCGCCTAAGTGGTGGACTTAGGCGATGAGTGTGGGCTCACACTTAATCCACGCCTAGGAGAGGCCTTAACAACATAGATCTTAAAAGCATTCACTAAGAACTGTTTAACCTTACTCACATGGCCATTAGAACTTCAGTTATCACAATATCATGGACATGAATAGTATTAATATCTTTCTCTTGATAAATGACAAAAGAGTGATCTAGAGAGCACCTTCTAAAACCATAACTTTGAATATATAGGGATAAACTGTTAAACAAGGAGACACTTGCTTTAGTCCATACAAGTACTTTCTTAATTTGCCTACCCAGACCCTAGGGTCCTTTTTTGTAATACCCAGGGGTCTGCTTCATATAGACTTCCTCTTTCAAATCTTGATCAACTGTTTTTGGCATCATCTGACTAAGCTTCCATCTCAATCAACTGTTAAGCACATGATCACATGAATACTATCAATCTTCACTACTAGACCGAAAGTTTTCGCATAGTCTTCACCATACTACTGTGTCAATCCATGGTGCACAAGACGAGCTTTCTGTTTGCCAATACATCCATGGGGTTTATACTTTATTTTAGAAACCCATTTAGAGCTAACTACATTCTTCTCTTCCGGCCATGGAACCACTTCCCAAGTACAACATTCATGTAGGGATTGTATTTCTTTATTCATAGCGCAATTCAATAGTGGGATTGAGCAGCCTGATTTAGACAAGTGGGCTCACTCTTTTTTATGAATTGAGATATAAGGAGTTGGAAGTCAAGGGAAAATGTCATATCGTATGATACAGTTACGATACGTTAATTTTTAATGAGTTTTTTTCAGATTTTTTCTATTTTTTAATTATTTTTTTTTTTAAAAATACAGTACAATTACGATACATTACAATATTCTATGATACAACGTATCTTAAAGCTAAACCAATACGGCTTACGATACACTTTTTACAACATTGTGACAAATAGTGAAATGCCAGACTATAGTTGGTTTTGGTCAAATCATGCTTTCAACAGTTTTCTGTGTATGGAGATTAGTTCCTCATAACAATTAAAAATAGAGATAAGCTTGCAATCTATGTAACATAGGTTTGGGTACGGGTACGGGTACGAATAATTTTCCAAGAAATTGGGTGCGGGGGTGCGACCATTTTGTAATATATATATATATATATATATATATATATATATATATATATATATGTTTATATATATATATATCATTGTCACAAAAAACGTGTACGGTTTTATATGGTGAAGAGAAAAATGTGTATAATGTGGTGAAGTTGTATATCTCAGGAATAAAACGGAAAAAAGGCGACATATTTTTAAAAAATAAATAAATAATCTTGATAATTATATAAAAAGAAAGTAAATGAGACTCCCAAACTATGTCACACGGATACGGGTACGGGTACGGGTACGCGGATACGACAAGTTTCAAATTTTAGGATACGCGGACACAACGAATATTATATTCAAAAAAATTAAAAAAACAAAACATTGTTCATAATAATCACCAATCTCATAAGTGATAAGACATAAGCAAGAAAGTCTCAAAAAAAACATCGTTCATCACAAAACATTGTTCATCAATCATCACCATTCTAGTCATCATCAATGCCCAAATCATCGTTCTCCTTAATCTCCTCTTCTTCCACAATAGAAGATGTTGAGGGAATACAAGGTTCTTCAAATCTTGAATTATCAACTTCAAGTTCATTCTCTTGTTCTAAGTTAAAGTCCTCAACATTCACGTCCCAATATTTAGTTTCTCCTTCCCTACAAGACAATTAAATTGTAATTATTATGATGTTAGCGAATAAGAAGAGAAACACCTAAATCAATAAATCGTAATTTACCTATATTCTTCTTTGTTCCGTGATAGAAGCTGAAGGTTAGAATGCACATAAACCAGATTTTCTGCACGTTTGCTTGTGAGATTATTTCGTTTTATAGTGTGGATTTGTGAATATGTACTCCAATTTCTCTCACAGCATGAAGATGTAGCAGGTTGAACTAGCAATCTGAAAGCAAGGTATTGAAGAGTAGGATAAGCAGTTCCATGTTTAATCCACCAAGATATAGATGGATACTCATCTTTGTCTACAGTTGCACCTACATCTTCTCCAATTCCAGTAGAAAACCTTTCAAACTCATCATTAGCTCGGCGATTTTGATGTACATTAGTGAAAATCCTATTAATACATGCAAATCTATTTGTTGATAATTCTACATCCAGATGTGGTGGGGTTCTTCCAACACCCCCTGTAAGCCACTTTTTTCCATAATACTTAGGATTTAATGTATGTGCCATGCATTGAAGAGGATTGCTACTTTTATCCCAATATTCTATGCACATGATAAAAAAATGCTGAATCTTCAAGTGCAATATTTTTTTTTTCATGCTTAAAAATAACCTCTTGGATTTTTTCAATCATAGTGTCCCACATCTCATATACACAGTGCAACGTTGAATTATCACAATCAAGAACTCTCAACATCTCCCAGATCGGCTTTGTGAATGCAAGAAAATAAAAGATTTGATCCCACCACTTGTCTTCAAGAATCATTCCTTTGATTGCTTGAGCTTTGTCATCATCATCAACATGGTAGAAACTCCAATCATCATCAGTCACCATACTGATCAATGCACTTTTCACCCTTTTTATCCTTTTGACCATAACAATTAGAGATGCAAAACGTGTCTCTGCAACTCTTAATAATTTTAGATCAGAATGCTTGTTATAAATGGAAAGTGCATGTTGATGATTTACTATGAAATTTCTGATGTTCCTCACATCCTTTTCCAAGTCTTCAATCCACGAACATAATTCATAAGCATGAGGATCTTGCTCTTTACTTGGTGGATTGCATATACTCTTTAGAGCCAAGTTTAAGCTATGAACTGCACAAGAAGTCCAAAAGATATGAGGGTACTCCTTTTCTATCGCAATACCAGCTGCTCTACATACAGGTGCATTGTCTGTAATTAGCTGAACAACGCTATCTTTCCCCACTTCTTCAATTATTTCCATAAACAATCCTTTCAGATACTCAGCACTTTTGTATTCACCAGATGCATCTATTGCTTTCAAGAAAATTGGTCCATTTGCTGAAGTTGCAATGAAATTAATAAGAGGGCGTCGTTGCAAATCTGTCCAGCCATCAGAAACAATAGAAACTCCGTGTTGATCCCAAGTGTGCTTTTGAGAATCTAACAATTTGTTCACTCGAGTCATCTGTTGTTCTAGTAGTACAATGCGAAGCCTTTCAGAACTAGGGGGAACATACCCAGTCAAGTTAGAATTTGCAATAGATGTAACTAAGTCTCTCCAATATGGACTTCTAGCTACATTAAATGGTATGCAATTAGCATAAAAAAATGTAGCCACTTTTAGATCTAATTCTCGCCGTCCTTGTAAACTAAATGAATCCTTAATTGATTTCTAATGAACATCAACAACTTTTCTTTTTTTGGGAGGATTCTGAATATCATCATGTAAAATTGAAGCAATGTCAATGAAACCAGATCCAGATGATGTGCTTTTTGTTATTCTCAAAGGCTTGTTGTTCTTTCTTCAACTGAGCCAAAGTCTCGTTAGTGATTTTCTTACATGGTTGAATTCCTTTTTGACCGATTTTTAATAGATGTGCTTTCACTCTTGTATATGATCCATTGAACTGTCCCTCACAAAAATTACACTTAAAAAAAGCATTTCCACCGCCTCCAGGAGGTTTCCCCATCAGATTCACGTATGACCATAATGGTGGTGGCTGAGATGCAGCTGATCCAGAACTACAACTTGTAGGTTGAGACTGAGACATTGATTTTTCTTTGCTCGCCATACTACATTAAACATAATAAAAAGATGGAAAAAACGTATAATGAACATAAAATTTATGAAATAAAACAATACAACAAACTGACAAAGTATAAACATGCACTGCAGTCACAAAACTTCAGAGATTCAGAAGCAGAACGAAGGCCGAATAGTGAACACAAACATTCAAGAATGGTAAATGATAGTACTGCCTAGTGAACATGAAACTAAGCTTTAACGAATTGCTTCTGTTCCTAACAGGAACAGAAGCAGTTCGTTAAAGCCTAAAACTAAAAGAAGCATGAACAACAGCGAAGGCTGAAGTGAATAATGAACAGGAACATTCAAGAATGGTAAAATCCCCAAATCGGCAAAATCCCCAAATCCCAAAATCAAACAAAAAAACGAAAACATCGCACATAGCATTGAAGAATAGGATTCTAAACCGTCCAATCTTCAAACCAAAACATCCCCAAATCGGCAAGAAATACCCAATCTAAAAAATCCCCAAATAAAAGTTGAAACCCTATTTATTATCGAAAATAATAGACAAAACACTTACCTGTCCATCGCTGGCTGCCGTCGGCTGCCACCGGAAGTCGCCGTCGATCGCCGGAGGTCGCCGTCGCCCGCCATTGCCTCACTGTGATCGCCGGAGGTCGCTGCGAGGGTAAAGGAAGGTCGGCCGTCGAGGGTAAACGTGAATGCGTAAAACAAAACACGGGTTAAAATATCGGTTATAAAGTGGTTTGGATCGGGTCTGACCCAGACCCGATCCAAAACGTATCCTGCCGTATCGTCGTGTCGGGATCCCCGTGTCGGCGTGTCGACACCAGTACTCGACCCTGTGTGCCGTATCCGTGTGACGTAGCTCCCAAAGTAAATGATAATCATTAAATCATGATCCAAGATTTATAAATACTACAAATTCCAAGGCAAAAAATTTGTCCTTTGGGAGTTCCGAGGGATTGCTAGCCTACTTCCAAGTTCCATGGCTGTTCCAACTGTTCACGGTCTATGTCACACGGGTGCGGATGCGATAGGGGATACGGGTGCGGATGTGGCAATTTTCAAATTTTTTGGATACGCGGATACGACTACATTAAATATTATAAAAAATGATAAGCTTATAAAAAACTAAATTAATAGTTCACTCTTACAATCTTATTAGAAAATGTGTTTTATCACAAAAGTACTGAATATCTGAAAGGATTGTTCATGGAAAATAATTGGATGCATGATAAAAAAATTGATAAAATAAAAAAAAAACATTAAATTAATGACTTTTATTTTTTGCTGTGTCCGCGTGTCGACACAGATACCTGGGCTAATTTGCCGTGTCTGTGTGACATAGTTCACGGTGTGGATTTCCTCCCTGACTTCAGTAATGCCACCACCATCAGCCGATGCCGGTTGTGGAAAAAGTTGCTGGTCGAGCAGAAAGAGAAACAACATGACAATGATGGATATAGTAGATATATATACCAACAACAATATATGTCTGATTGGCTAGATGAAACGCAGCTTCACGACAAAAAACAAAGGCCTACAAAGAAGGAGAAAGACCAAGGAAAATATTTGCGATGGGAACAAAATGGATTTGGTGTTCTTCCTCGCGAGGCGGCTTCTTCTGCTGTGCAGAGGGGAAGAGAGAGGGCACATGGCAAGAGGGCAAGAGAGAGGGCATAGGGCGAGAGGGTGAGAAGGCGAGGGGCAAGGGGGGAAGAAGCGAGAGGGGTGAAAGGGGCAAGAGGGCGAGGGACGAGAGGGGCAAGGTGGGGAGAGGCGAAAGGGTGAAGTCATCGTGCGAGAGAGGGAAAAAAATGGTTTTTTAAAATGTGCGATGGACCATTTTGGACTCTGTCAACTTTGACTGAGTCAAAAAATGGTTGGATTCGACATCAGGTACGTTGACCATACTTGATACGGTCAATGCCGCACCGGGCCGCACTCGACGCCGTACCTGTACCAGTGCCATACCAGTATGGTGCGATACTGCTCCTTTGGAGAAGTACCAGTGTTACATAGATTGCGTTCAACGTATGGAGAAATAGAAGAAGAAATTAGTTACCAAAATTGATAAGATTGCATTCAAAGTATGGAGAGTTAGAAGAAGAAACCAGTTATCATAAAATCTTTTACTGATGTAACAAGTTACAATATATACACAAACAAAGACGGAACTCATAAATAAGTATTGGTGGAAGCAGAAGGCATTGAAAAGTACTTTGAAGTTTGAACACTTTGAAATTGAAACACATGATACACACAGTAAACACTTTGACAACACACAGCAAACACTTCGAACAGAAAACACACAGAAAACACTTTGAAGATGAAAAGTTACCTTCCATGGACTAGGTGTGCTGGTGCCTAGTCCAAACTAGGTGCCAACACGAAACCCCTAGCCTAAGTCTGTCCATGACTAAGCGTTGCCTAGGAGACACCTTAACAACTAATTATACATGGCAAAATCCTTAGATATGGTTCCCAAGTTAGTGCATGACATATGTTTTAGGAACTGAGTCACGTCTGTGGTCTTCTAATGGTTTCGGTTGCACTAGAAGTCTAGAATGCTCTTGAATCTCAGTGGAATTGTAACTAGGGGAATTGGAATCTCTGGACTTTGTTTTTCTTCCAGCTTCCTGATTATTGGATCATGTTTTGTAGGATTTGTTAATATTATGACAAGTATTGGCCTACATAACATTGTGGATCCTGTCACCATTCACCGTCTCTGAAATACTGTGGTTCACTACATTAAGATCTTGTTTTGGTCGTTGGTATGCTCTTGGCTTCATTATCTCTTTCGAGAATGTATGCTAGCCCCAAACAAGGAATACTTCTTTTGGGCAGTTTCAGGAAAATGTACAGTCAATTGCATATCTCAATTAGTTTAGTGAGATGCACTGTCAGAGTTTTAAATTGCTGATCTTGTAGGTTACATGGCAAAAAATTGTTTGTCTTTTCTGTTGCTAGATGTGAGCTGATTTAAGTGCCAAAAGTTCTAAGTGGCCTGGAAAATGATATTAGTGGAAAGATGCAGGCCAATGAATACTTGCTGGTACATGACAACAGTAAGGCAATACTTTTTTTTTAATTAATTTCAGGTTCTGGACGGTCTTATCTCTGAATATGAAATATCTTCTCATGGTCCTGGAAAATGGCAAAAGCTTGCTCGATTCTTGCAGCAGTGGTTTGCCCTACAACCCTCTCATGTGTTTATCACGTCTCTCTCTCTCTCTCTTTTTTTTTTTTCTGCCTTCAGAAAATCTTTACAAAATTATGCTAACTTGTGGCAGTTTGGAGGGCCCGATATTTGATCTTGTTATGAAGCAATCAGACCAAGCTGCATCAGAGAAAAGTGATCTTATGTTAAAATTTCGTGCAAATGAAGACAAATTGGAACTGCTTAGCAAACAATTGGACGCAAACGAGCAGCATCGTGCTGATTATCTGAAAAGATATGAAGAAGCACTCAGTGACAAAAGAAAAATTGCAGAAGATTACCTTAATCGCATAAACAATCTACAAAGTAAATATAGTTCTTTGGAAGAGCGGTACTCCAATTTATCAAAAACCTTAGATGCCACCTCTTTGGAGTCTGTGGAGTGGAAGCGGAAATATGAGCAGATATCCTCTAGACATAAGGCTGAAGAAGAACAAGTTAATGCTGAAATAGCAACTCTCAAGTCTAAGGCTCGCACTGCTGAGGCAAGACTAGCTGCTGCTCGTGAACAGATGGAATCTGCTCAAGAAGAGGCTTCTGAATGGAAAAGGAAATTCGATGTGGCTGTCAAAGAATCCAAATCTGCACTGGAAAAAGCTGCACAATTGCAAGATCGTTCAAATCACCAAATTCAACTTAGGGAAAATTCTCTCAAGGCAGAATATGCTGCTGCTCTAGCTAAGAAGGTTAGTATTGTTTCCTGCGAAGTTTGTCATCCATCTCCCGGAGAATACACAAACATAAGTTCTGGGTTTCTTTAGTTTTGCTCTCGGAGAATGCACAAACATAAGTTCTGGGTGTCTTCAGCTTTGGTGTATCATTTTCTTTCCGTTGTGGTGGCAGGAAGAAGAGATCAAGGAAAAGGAAATGAAGCTTGAGCAGGCTGAGCACCGTGTCATGAATTTGAGTTCACAGCTAAAGGTGGCTTTTTAAATTTTTGAAACAATCTCTATCATAGTTTTTTTGCTGTTTTTTTCTTGATGTTGTTATACTTGACAACTGCAGATAGTGGAGTCTTCGTTGAAAAGTAAAGATGCTGAATCTGCTGCTCTGAAAGTTCAAGTTGAGGAGTTGGGACAGATGATTGATTCTGCCAAGGTTGCTGCTCAGTCATTTGAAAGAGAGGCAAGGATGTTGCAGCAAGAAAAGATTCATCTGGAGGAAAAGTATTTAACTGGGTTCAAGAGATTTGAAGAAGTCGAGGAGAGGTACAAAACTGCTGAGAAAGAGGCCCGAAGAGCTGCTGAGTTGGTCGAAAATGCCAGAAATGAGGCAGCATCTGCGCAAAAAGAAAAGAATGAAGTCCACCGCTTGGCCATGGAAAGGCTAACACAGATTGAAAGAACTGAGAGACAAATTGAAACTCTTGAAAGACAGAAGCTGGACTTAGTGGCGGAGGTTGAACAGCTGCGGGATTCTGAGATGGCTGCTATTTCCAAGGTTTCGTTGCTTGAGACAAGAGTACATGAGAGAGAGAAGGAAATCAAGGAACTAGTGGAATCTGCAAATGAGCAAAGAGCCACTACAGTCGAAGTGCTTGAAAGCCTTTTAGCTACTGAGAGGGCAGCTCATGATGAAGCAGAATGTCGAGCAAAGTCTCTTTCACTGCAGCTTCAAGCCACCCAAGGAAAACTAGATGCTGTTCACCGAGAGTTGACATTGACATCAGTAAGACTGAACGAGACTCCTGTAGATGGCAAACTAAAATCTATTTCACATGCTAAACGGTCACGTGTTGAAGATTATGCCGGCATGGAATCAGTTCATGATATGGAAATAGATGCCGATATCATCAGAACAAATAAGCGATCCAAGAGCACAACTAGCCCCATAAACAATCATGCAGATGATGGAGGCTCAATTTTTAAACCCAGTGAGGATGACAGCCAGCATGATACAGAGGATTATACTAAGTTCACCGTACAGAAGCTCAAGCAGGAACTCACAAAACATGGATTTGGTGCGCAACTGCTGCAGTTGAGGAACCCAAACAAAAGGGAGATACTATCTTTGTATGAAAAACATGTCCTCAAGAGCTAAGTAGACTTTGCTGATCCCAGTCGTGGCATCTTATACCATAACAACCACTATACTGACTTCCATTGCTTTAGAAGTTGACTGACATAGCATGTTCTTCCTTGTATTTGGTTCTCAAGGATATAGCTTTTGTTTTGTTTGTTTTTCCACTTTGATGTAAGTATTATCCATATTGGTCTGTGTTTCTGCCATGATTATGATTTTCTTCTTCTTCTTTTGTTCCTGTTGAGCTGGTTGTAAAATGGTTGCAGGATTTGAGGGTAAAATATATGTAGCTGTCTAACTGACTTGGTGCTTGTCCGACGGATTTTCGTCGCTTGTTGTACGAGAAGAACCATAAAAGCCTGTGGACCGGTGTGTCGCAGGGGTTAGTTTGATTTTCAAAATATGCATGGAGGGGGAGATTAGGCCTGTGCCCTTAGACTTTTCAAGCAGGTTAAAGACATTTAGGATGTTTTTTTCATGAGTTTAAAATGTGAATAACGTCGTGTCAATCTCTCTGGTTTTCTTCTCATTCGTTTGACGTATGATGAGGAATTGCCCGATGCAAGGCTGAGAATACGATAAGGAACTGTCAAAACCATGAATCGACAATCTGTTGCTTGGTTTCTTCAATTGGAGCTTGACACTTTAGTTTGGTCCCACTACCATGCAAAACATTTTCAGGCACAGAAGTGGCTGGATGGTCGTTGGCTCTTGTACACTTCATAGCTACGCCCACCATCAAAATCATTTGAGTTCATTTTAAAACTCAAATCAAATTCAATATATCAAATCTAGTTCAATGTATCCAAACTATTAGATATCTATTCATCAATTTCAAGGGATCTTCAAACTGAACTTCAAAATGATTTTAGAAGCATTTCACAAATAATTGATAATAAATTAAAAAAATGTTCGTGTTGAGATCACTTCCAAATTGACTTCTTGAAATTTTCAATTAATTTCATTTAATCAAGATCTATTTTCAAATATTTGGGAACTAAATTCCATGTATTTTGGAACAAATTAGATCAATTTTTGCATGATTTTTAATAAAATTCAAAGGAATTTCAGGTCAATTTCAAGGATTTAAAATCAAACTAAATGATATCTTCAAGAGAAATTTCAAACAATTTCGAAAAATAATTACTAATTTAATTTACAAATTTTTGAAATTTCTCATTTATCCCCTTTTCTCCATTTTTTCTCCATTTTTCCTTTCTTGCTGACCACGATGCTCGCTTTCTCTCCATCCTTGCATTCACGCTCTTTCTTCTTCCCCTCTTCTAGTTGTCCTGCTTTGCTCCCATATCTTCCTTTTCATTCCTTCTCCTTTTCTATTTCTCCCTCAGTTCTTGCCACTTCAGTTCTCATCACATCTCTCTTCTTCTTCCTGTCTCTCATTTTCTTTCTCCTTTTTCCTACTATTTTGTCTTTATCCTTCATCTGCAGAGCAGACTAAGGAACAAATCATAGAAGGAAGTTCAGGGAGACCAAAACAGCAACTTGAACACACTGAAATGAGAATGCGTTAACTTTGATTATCACTATTAAGGCTTTAAATGCAACATCAGCATGGAACTAACAAATTCTGTATGATGGACCAAAGAATGATTACCGCATCAGTTTGGTACTGACTCAACGCACACTGTTCAGATATTTTGAATAACAGACTGATAAGCTGTTGTGTAGACATGCAAGGGTTAAAGCTTGAATTGGATCCATACTACTAAGGCCTGAAATAGGAAATTCTCTACACTCCCCCTCAAACTGGTGAATACATATCTTGTATGCCCAGTTTGCACTTGATAAGGAGGAACTTTTCCTTTCCAAGTGCCTTTGTAAAGATGTCTGCAAATTTGTTCTTTGAGGATACATACATTGTTTGTAGAACTCCAGCATTGATGAAACTTCAAACGAGTTGATAATCCACCTCAATGTGTTTAGTGTGCTCATGGAAGATAGGGTTTGCAGCAATGTGCAGTGCTATTTGGTTGTCAGAGAACACATCCACAGGAGCGATATGATTGAGACCTAAATCAAATAGGAGAGATTTGAGCCACAACTTCACACGTAACATTGGGAAGATATCTACTCTGCCTTTGCTGATGATCCTGAGACAACTTGTCGCGTTTTAGTTTTCCATGAGACCAAGTTTTGTCCCAAGAAGACACAGTAATCAGATGTTGACTTTCTTGTCTCCTTGCAAGAGGCCCAATCAACATCATAATAAGCTCTTAAATGGAGGTCACTGTAGCCCAGCATCATAGTGCATTGTCCTCGGTTTGTCTCAATATATTTAACTACTCTCAATGCCATTTCATAATGTCTAGTTCTTGGCTCCTGGATGCACCTGCAAAGCACATTTACAACAAACAAAGTTTCTGGTCAAGTTATGGTTAGATAAATTAGTTGACCAACTAAACAATGATAGATGCTGGGATTTTTTAGGCTTTCACCGTCTTGAGCCATGACTAAGACATTTTGCTCCATCGTTTAGCTTGTAAACCTATTTCTTTAAGAATATCAAGGCAATACTTTTTTGAGACAGGTAATTACCATCTATGTTCCTTGCAAGTTCAATACCCAAAAAATATTTCAAACGCCCCAAATCCTTCATATGAAACACACTACTGAGGTACTTCTTCACCTTTCCAATTCCTTTCATACTATTTCCTGCAACAACCAGATTGTTGACATATACTAAGATTGATATGAAGCTTTCATCTTTATTTAGGATGAAGAGAGAATGATCATTTTGTGAATGCACAAAGCCAAACTTAAATCAATGCAGAGGACAACTTTAGAAACCAGTTCCTTGGTGTTTGATGTAGGCTATATAATTTTTTTTTAAGTTTACAAATTTTATTCTCCGTCTTAACCTTATATCAAAATGGAAAATCCATGCACACATGTGCTAGAAAATCCATATGTAGGAAGGCATTATACATATCCATATACTCAAGGTGCCAATTCAGCTTTGCTGCTAAAGATAGTAGACATCTGACAGTAACCATTTGAACTACTGGTGCAAAGGTCTCAGTAAAGTCTATTCCTTCAATTTGTGAATATTCCTTTGCAACCAACCATGCCTTGTGTCTCTCCACCTCTCCATTTGGCTTAGACCTTGATTTGAATACTCATTTGCATCCAATGGGAGTAACATTTGAAGGGTAGTCAACTATGTTCCATGTTTGATTCTCTTCCATGTTTGATTCTCTTCAATTGCTTCTTCCCAGCATTGACAATGCTTGGCCTCTTCATAAGGCCTTGGATCAGAGGAAGTTGATATCCTTAATAGGAAATATTTATGTTTAGGAAAAAATTTATCGAAAGACAAAAAATGAGACAATGGATAACGAGACCAACCATGTTTCCTTGACTCCGATTGAGTTGTTGAACTAGACATGGCAGTAAAGTAGTAAAATTCTTTCAACAAGGTCGAGGGTTTACAAATTCTGGTAGAACGACACAATTCTAGCACATTTTCAGTATGTGTAACAGCAGCGGGTTGAGCTTCAAGATGATCAGAATCAGAGGTTTGATGATAAGGTTCCACTTTAGTGGTAGGTAAAGGGCTTTCATGAGTATCAGTGGTAGTAGGGTTTGATTCTTGTTCACGTCTTTTTACTTCCTGAATTTTATTTGTCTCATAAGTTAGCTCCTCTAGAGGCAAAGGAATGATTGCCCCTTGATTTTGTACCTGCACACCTAAGAATGGAAACGTATTCTCATAGAATTTCACATCCTATAATCATCAACCTTTTAGCTTGAAGATTATATACAAGATAAGTTTTCTTTCCAAAAGGATAGCCTACGAAAATACATTTGTGAGCTTGCTCTTTAGATTTATCTTTTGGGTTTACATTTTTCATAAAGCATAAACATCCAGGTACACACAAGTGTTTGTAAGAGTGTTTTCTATTGAATAATCTCTCATGAGGAGTCTTGCCATCCAGTAATGGTGATGGAGTTCTATTTATCAGGTATGCTGCAATTTTCACATATTCTCCCCAAAATTCCAGTGAAAGGTTAGCTTGGAATTTCAATGCCAGTGCGACCACTAAGAGATGCAAGTTTTTTCTTTTCTACATCGTTGTTCTGTTGTGGCATGTAGGCATAGATTGTCTCATGAACAAATCCTTTCCTTTGAAACAAATAAGTTATTTCATTAGAGAAAAACTCAGCTCCATTATCAATTCACACAATCAAAACAAAGGATTTAAATTGATTCTCAACTAGATTCAGAAACTATTGTGGATTACTCCTTGTTTCATATTTGTATCACATTCAAAACACCCAAGTACATTGACTATAATCATCCACAATGCTCAAGAAGTAAAATGGTCCGGTTAATGAAGCCTTAGAGTAAGAGCTCCAAATGTCACAATGAACCTTTTCAAATGGTTTTGTAGATGAGATCTGACTAATCCCAAAAGGAAGATAAGACGTGTCTGCTTGGACATAGGACATACACTACTGGTGGTTCCTAATTCTATCTCAGTATCATATGAGGCAAACATTTTATTTTTTGGAAGTAGCAGGGTGACCTAATATTAGATGCAAGGTATCAATTTCAGGTTAAGTGATGTTTATATCTGTAGAGGGTGGAGACATTTGAACTTTGAGATGGTCTAAACATGTTTCAGCAGTGATGGATCCTTTGATGCAGTAGACACCAACCATGAATTCAGCAGTCCCAATCAGTGTCTTCGAAACTTGGTCTTGAATAAGACAACCTTCAAAACAATTCTACCATTGAATGAGTTTACTTACAAAAAGAAGATTAAATTTGTTGGGAACAAAGAATACATTATGAAGAGTAATGGACAATGAAAAGATGACACTACCTTAATGTGTAGCATAGACAACTTTGTTATTAGGCATTCTAATGGGAAATGAAAAATCAAGTTTAACCAGATTGATTAGGTATGAAAGAGAGGATGTTACGTGGTCGCTGGCACCACTGCCTAGGATCCACATATCCTGAAGTTGATGATGGAGTTGGGCTGTTTATCTTTCAGAAATTGAAGCAATTGGTTGTACTGATCTAACTTGAGTGCAACGACATTATCTTTGCTGGACTGAGAAGCAATTTCTATTGAATCAGGAGTGGTGTTCATGACAGCCAAAATTATGTTTTCATCTATAAACTTTTGCATCATTAAATGGTTGTCATTTGGCCTTTCTTGTTTTTGTCGGTTTGGCTTGAAACCAGCAAGATGACCACGAAATTTATACAACTTATCTTTAGTATGACCAAGGCCTTGGCAATAAGTGCACTATGGGCATCTTTGAAATCGTCCCTTGGCAAGCTTTGAGTCTTGTTAGAATACATAATGTTGTGGGAACCGGGTCCAGATCTGGACCCGGTTACTTGGGGCGTGGGTACCGAGGCAGGGCTCGGTACTCTAGGCAGCCTCTCTTAGCTCCCTCTTTATATTTTCACTAGTGTGTAATTGTTGATTAAGTGAAATAGAAGCTTTCTCTCTCCTAGGGTTGCGGTTGTGCACCTAGGTAGAGCTTCCCGTGGTTTTTTCCTCGTTTGAGGTTTTTCCACGTATATCGTGTGTTCGTCTTCTCTTCTCCCTCTTCGTGGTTTGACTTTCTACATGGTATCAGAGCAACCGAAGTTGGAGAAGAGCGTTTTTCGTGGATCGTTCGTCGTGGAAGTTGCCGTCACTCAACGCCGTTGAAGTTCCGGCGTCCGTCTTTCGTTTGCAGCCCATCGTGCTGCCGTTCTGTTGCTGGGCACGCCACCGCCTAGGGATCCGCGCTGCCACCTTGGGATCCGTGTGCGCTGCCACCTCGGGATCCGTGCAATTATCTTGGGATTCATGCCGCTGCCTTGAGATTCGCATCGCTGCCTCGGGATTCGTGCACACCATCACCTCGGGATCCGTGCCACTGCCTAGGGTTCCGCACCATCGCCTCGGGATTCGTGCCTCTGCCTAGGGTTTCATGCCATCGCCTTGGGATCCGTGCCCTTGTGTTGTTGCCGTCGCCATCACCGGTGTCCCTTGTGCCGTTGACTTGCTTCCCGGAGAAGAAGGAAGATATGCGTGCTTAGGCGCTTCCTAAGCTTGGCTCCCCCTATTCACGTCACTTTTTAGGGGTCTTTTGCAAATCCGGTGAAGTGCATCCGCCTCTAGTCTGCAATATCTTGCTTGGTTGATCGTTGATTCCATCTTCTTGTTTTTTCTTTGGCACCCATCGTGCGAGAAGAGGTGGCTGGTCCGTGTCTTGATAGAGGACGTGAAGGAGGAGAGGAGCGTAACTTGAGGATTGCCTCAACGTCCGCCGGCGCTCCGGCGATCGCATCCCCCTTTCCTTACAAAAGACCGGGGTTAAATTGGTCTTACGGGTGAAGGCTTTTCTCATCTCGAAGTTGATTTTCTTTTCACTTTTATACATTGATACTTGCTGGTTTTGCCTCTTGAATCTTGATTGCAGCAAGGAGAACGTGTGGTGCAACCTCTATCTGTAGGAGATTGCAGCCCAAGAGAGAGTAGACATCGCTTCCGTCGAGCGACATCGACGATTGTTTCCCCCAATCGACATTCTGTTCACTCTTGGGGTTGTTTGGGAATCCGGTTTTTACTACTCGTTGGTGATCGTGATGGTTGAAGAGATGTCTTCCAAGGTTGGTGATTGGATTGTTGATAGCGGAGCCACGCATCATATGACAGGGGATCCTAAGATGTTTCAAGAATACAAATTGTCTTCCGGGCAGCAACGCGTGTCTATGGCTGATGGGTCTTCTATATCTGTGGCTGGAAAAGGGAGTTTGTCCTTGTTGAATAAATATCTTCTTCATAATGCTCTTCATGTCCCCAATATTCCGGTGAATCTGTTATCTGTCAGCAGTATTACCAAAGAACTCAATTGCAATTTAATCTTCTCTGCTGATCGGTGTTTCCTGCAGGACTTGGTGACGGGGACTAAGATTGAGATTGGTTCGGTTAGTAATGGACTCTACAGACTGCCTGTGCAGGTTGCTTCTGCTCTCCTTTCAGCTACTAGTGGACAGTTGTCAGTTGTAGAGGATAGATCTACCATCATGCGATGGCACGAGCGGCTTGGCCATCTCCCGTTCTAGTTGATTAAGAGGTTGTTTCCTCGATGTTTTACCTCTGTTTCCCTGGACTCTCTCACCTGTGAAGTGTGTCAGTTAGCTAAACATGTTAGGGCTTCGTACCCTATTTCTTTCAATAAAACCACTCGTCCGTTTGCCTTGGTTCACTCTGACGTTTGGGGCCTTTCGGGCGTACCCACTCGTAGTGGTTTTCGTTACTTTATGACTCTTATTGATGACTACTCTCGTTGTACATTCGTGTACTTGTTGAAAGAACGTAGTGAAGTCCCTCTTATTGTCAAAAATTTTGTGGCTTTTGTTAAGACTCAGTTTCAGACCTCTGTTCAGGCCTTGAGGACCGATAATGCTAGAGAATATGTTTCT
>JAANDH010000285.1:51951-81008 GCA_011799765.1 Nymphaea thermarum | reverse complement strand
GTTAATTCTGCCATATATGAAGTCTGAAGACCAGGTTGCAGATGTGTTGACTAAAGGGCTTTGTACTTCTTCATTCGAAAAGAATGTTAGCAAGCTTGGCATGTTTGACATGTATGCCAAGCTTGAGGGGGAGTGTTAGAATACATAATGTTGTGGGAACCGGGTCCAGATCTGGACCCGGTTACTTGGGGCGCGGGTATCGAGGCAGGGCTCGGTACTCTAGGCGGCCTCTCTTAGCTCCCTCTTTATATTTTCACTAGTGTGTAATTGTTGATTAAGTGAAATAGAAGCTTTCTCTCTCCTAGGGTTGCGGTTGTGCACCTAGGTAGAGCTTCTCGTGGTTTTTTCCTCGTTTGAAGTTTTTCCACGTATATCGTGTGTTCGTCTTCTCTTCTCCCTCTTCGTGGTTTGAGTTTCTACAAGTCTGAACTGGCAACTGCAAGACTTATGTGATCACCTCTCTTTGTTTTTCTTCCTACAGAATGAGAGAGTAAGTTCTGTTAACTGCGGGAAGAAGCTCTGTAAGTAGTATTTAACCCCTTATGACACTATGGGATTCATTCAATCCCATTAGAAATTGTATTACCTTCTCTTCCTACATTTTTGTAGAGGGTCGAGTCAGTCTAGTTCATCTCATAAGGACTTGAGTCTTGTGTAGTAGACAACCACACCTTTGAGTGTCTTGCAAATTCCTGCATATGGCTGATTTGATCTGGTATTTTTTTTGGAGCTGTGCTTTGCATAAACGTTCACGTAGATCGTTCCATGCTTCATAGGCAGTGGCAGCATACATCACACTGCTAGCAATATTCTTTGACATAGAGTTTACAAACCATGACAATATCATGATGTTGCATCTTCTTCATGGTGTGTGTGAGCTGCTGAAGACTGATCTGGTTCATTGAGAGAATCATCAATGAAACCAAGCTTGTATTTCATCAGGGCCATGATAAAGGATTTGCTCCATGTGTAATAGTTATCCTGAGTCAAAGGCTGTGACACTAAGGTAGCAGTAGGGTTGTCTGAAGGATGATGATGAAAGGGGTTATCAAGATCAGCCCTGTTGACACTATGAGTGATTGTTGTCACCAACATTCTCGGGATGAGACTAAGGAGTTTGGGAATGAATGCTTTATCATCCTTCAAGTGAAGTAGCTATAGCAAGAAAATAGACATCATGTCAAAGAGGAAAAACTTACTGCATTGACAAAAGTAGGTCTTGATGTCAAGCTATTACTGATGAAGAGCATACCAAGATGCTGAACACTCTGACACCATGTAGAAATCTGTAGACCACAAGAAGGAATATAGCACAAAAGAAAATTGAGAGAGTCCAAACCTACTTGAACGCATTGAAATGAGTGTGTTTACTCTATTATCACTATTGAGATCTTTACATACAACATCAACAAGGAAATACCAAATTTTGTATAACGGATCAAAGAATGATTGCATGATTAGTTTGTTACTAATATTGATGACTCAATGCACATCCTTTAGGGCCTGTTTGATGGGCGGGTGAAATTTAACGTGGTAAATTTACCATGGTAAATTTTTCTAAAAAAATTTACTGGATGAAATTTCACCCTCTTCCAATATGAGGCCCTATTTGATTGTCGGGTGAAATTGAACGTGGTAAATTTAACTCTATTTGATGCACAAGAAAAATTTAACTTGGAAAATGTTGTTTTTTTTTCTCCTCCGCAATTTGACATCCTCCCCAATTTGACATATAGTGGTATCTACAGACCTATTTTTGCCCAAAGCAGTTAGTTAGGAACTTAAGACATAGAGGCAGGAAACAGGGATTACAATAGCAGCCAGTCCAATAAAAGAAAGGAAGATAAAATGGATGATCCACATATTCAACCATTTCTGATGGAAGCAACATAGTCACCAATCATCCCAGCGAATAAAACAGAAATCCAGACCATCTCAAATTTACTGTTACACTGTTCAATGTAATTACAAATGGAAACTGTACATAGATCTAGTGCGTCTTACAGATGTAACAAGCTTCGCTGATACAACATCTCTCAGTGGCATCCTGTCAAAAACCTATCTAGCATCTCCGATCCTATTGCACTTGGCGTACATATCCACCAATGCATTCCCAAGCACCATATCATCTTCAAAATTAGACTTGATAACCAACGCATGCAACTGTGCACCCTCCCTGTCTACTGATAAGCAAGAACATGCATTAACCACACTTGACAGTGTGACCTCATCAGGACGTACATCCTGGTTACTCATTAGAGAGAACAACTGCAAGGCTCTATCAGCAGGACCATTTTGAGCGTAACACGTAATTAAAGTATTCCATGAGACTATATTTCGCTCAGGCATCTCCTCAAATATAGATTGTGCACTCTCCACCTCACCACACTTTGCATACATGTCGATCAAAGCACTACTAACAGAGGCCTGCACATGAGCTTAACGCACTACTAACAGAGAACAAATTCACGCCAAAGCCTTCACTATGCATTTTTGCAAAGAACTGCAATGCTTTATCCCAATGGTTCTGAATGCTAAATCATGAAATGATTGCATTCCATGATACTTCATCAGGAGAAGGCATATCATGGAACAATTGGAGAGCATGTTCAATATCCCCCATTTTGGCGTATCCAGTGATCATAGCATTCCAAGAGAAAGTATTTCTTTCGGGCATTTTATCGAACACTTGACGTGCGTCATCCGAACACCCGCATTTAGAATACATGTCGATTAGTCGATTGAGGATGAAGACTTCATCATAGAACTGAGATTTGATGATTCGTGCATGAACCTTCCAGCCATTTCTAACGGACTTCTTGTCGATGCAAAAGTTCAACAATTTAGCAAACACGGATGAATCAGGGATCTGCAAAGCAAAAAGAGAGATGTCTGCAAACCAAAGCAGTTACAAAAGGGGCCTCATTGGCTGTGAAGGACTCTCAGTCCATGACAGAACCTTTACGTTCAATCACCTCAAGAAGGTGCAGCATCACCTTAATGCTGCCCTGGATGCCACTGAGAGATGTTGTAACAAACTGTATATTGAGAGACTCACAGTCTCTGCGTATGTCTTCCCTGACATACAGAAGAACGCCCAAATGCTGCCCTGTCTCTGCTTATGTCTTCCCTGCCATACAGAGGAACATCTTAGGGCAAGAGAGAAAGGGAAGGCAGAGAGAGAAAGGGAAGGCATCAGAGAGAGAAAGGGAGAAAGCGTACCGACGGAGGAGTAGAGAGGCGACGGCGCAGCGGAGACAGTGGGAGTGAGTTCTGGTGCGACGGTGAGAAGGAGGGAGGAGGAGCTGCGGAGGGAAGTCCAGCGGAGTGAAGCACCCGAAACATGAACTCAAGCGGAGCTCGAACTTTCGGGCGGGTGGAATTCCACCCGCTCGCTTTTGGGTTAAACGGGTGGAATTCCACCCCGTTTGACGGGTTTGGGTTAAACGGGTGGAATTCCACCCCGTTTGACGGGTTTTCATTCGGGTGGGTGAAATTTCACCCGCCCGTACAAATTATTCCCTCCCCATCAATTTTCACCCGCCCATCAAACGGGCCCTTAGTTATTTTGAATAACAGACTGATATGCTATTGCGTAGACATGGACCAGGGTTAAAGCTTGAATTGGATCCATACTACTAAGGTCTAAAATATAAATTCTCAACACTTTTCTTTCTTTCTCTTGTTCTATTTCTCCCTCAGTTTTTACCACTTCTGCTCTCATCACATTTCTCTTCTTCTTCCTGTCTCCCATTTTTTTTTTCACCTGTTATTTTGTCTTCATCCTTCATCTTACTCAAAATCCTCGAGTTTCTTTCTCGAGTGATCTTTATACCTAAGATATATGATGCTTCACCTGTGTCCTTCATTTCAAAGTTTTCATTCGGTCAAGTCGTTGTTTTGAGTATTATTTTGTTATCATTTCCAGTCAGCAAAATGTCATCGACATATAATGATAAGATGCATAAAAGACTTCCACTTTTCCAAACATATACACAGTGGTCTAGCTGATTTGCTACATATCCAAGCGTAGTGATTGTCTTATTAAAAACAAAATACCACTGTCTAGGAGATTGCTTCAAGCTGTACAAAGATTTTTTGTTTTTTCAATTTGTACACTTTATCTTTATTCTTTTCGATGACATATCATTGTGGTTGTGTCATATATATAGTTTCTTTTAAATCATAGAAAAGACAATCTTTACATCCATCTACCAAATATCCAAATCATAAAAGGTTGAGATGGCAAAAAATTATTCTGATTGAAACAAATTTTGCAACTGGTAAATCATTTTGGAAAAAACCTTTTGCCACAAATCTTGCTTCAAGTTTCTTGATTGATCCATTAGCCTTATAATTTTTCTTTAGCACCCATTTACACCCAATGAGTTTTCTTTCTTTAGGAAGATCAACTAATTCTCTAGCTTTATTTTTTCGATGGATGCAATTTTCTCATCCGTATTTACCCAATCTGACGGTTCAGACTTATTTTTATTTCATCATATGTCAGCTTATCTAATATTTCGTAATAATCATTCAAATATGAAAGAGTTTTAGGTCTTTTATGGCTTGACAAAATATGAGAATATGAGACACCTAAATCAGTTGGTTCATTACCAAACTATTTCCTAGTCGATTTATTGTCAAACTATTCCTTAGTCAGTTCATTGCCAGACTATTTATTTAAATAAATCAAATGATCCAGTAGATCAGTTTGATCTTCCACTGGATCATTGTCCTCATTATTGATTTCTTCTAAGAACTCTACGTCCCTACTTTTGATAAGTCCTATAGTGAAGTGATATAATCTGTAGCATTTGGATCCATTTTTAGATGAAGAATTTTCAGAGGGCTACAGATCCCCATCTCCTGAGATGTCTTAAGTCTGGTTTCATACTAGTTCATCTCTCGTAAGGAGTGGTTAGGACGTGGTTTGATGCAAGATCAATTTACATCCTTTTGATTAAGAATTTCAGGGCAGCAGGGAGGCTGGTTACCAAAATTGTTTACAAAGTTAGAAGAATTTACATTCCTTGTTTTTAGAGATGAGCTGTTACAAAAATTGTTTACAAAGTTAGTGGCATCTTTCTTTCCTTAGTTTTCGGTAACATCATCTTCTTTATATTTATCCTTTTCAAGCTGATCTTCATCTTCCTCTTGAGAATATTTGTTTCCTTTTTCTTCTCTTCCGAACTCTATTTGGCATACTCCAATAGCTTACACAAGCAGAGAAAAACTACATATTGTTGAAAAACTAGTTTAACATGAACTAAATGGTTAAACAGGTTTATGAGGTCGTATCAGCTGAATTGTAAACCCAAATACGCCAAATGTCGATAATATATTGTTACATGAGCCAACTTAAGCTCGATTATAAACAACTTGACTCTACTCAACTCATATATTGCTCGGCTCGAGCTCGAGAGTTGAGTCTAACTGTACAAGGTCAACTCGAGCTTGGCTCAATAGGTTGGGCGCCGGATCAATCTCAACTCATTTAAGCTCATTTACCAAATCCCCATTTGACTTTATCTCTTAACTTAGCTTTTAAGTTTGGAATTCCTTTTTAAAAGGAAAAACCTAAATTAAATGAGCTTACTTGAGTTTAATTGAGTCAAGTTCATGTAACTTGAACTCGACTTGTTTATAAGCTCAAGTTTTCAGCTAAGCTCAAGCTCTACTCATTTGCAAATGGATCAAGCTTGACTTGAGCTTAACTGAGTGAGTTCGAATCGAGCTCGAGTTGGCTAACTTATTGCAAGGCAGCAGGTTCATGGAACCGTATTGTATTGTTCAATAAGCTCAAGTTATCAGCTTATTGAACATAGTGACCGAATCTTGAACAAGTGAAGCCAACCCGAAATATGAGCTACTTAGTTCACTTACAAGCTCCAAATGAAAGGATCAAGTTTTGGTTGGGTCTGTATTAAGCAAACCAACTTAATCGGATATTTTGAAACTCAGTTTGTAGACACATTCTATACAAACATAAGACAAATGAATACCTTAAGAATGAAAGTTTCATCTGGGTTATGATTGAAAATTTGAAAGCACCAAGTTCCATGCTCTCATGTCTACTTCGAAGAAAAAGAATGTCAAAGAACTTCCTTATCGAACCATCTCGAGATCATAATGTTTGAGATTCTAAAAAATTATTGGTTAGTAGAAAACTTCTAAAGAAAATCAGGGCCTCGATAAGCATGATTTAGCTACATTTAGGCTATCCATAATGACAAGGGATCTGATGATCAAGTTGATGAATTTGAGAATGGAAAAATTTAATGTAGTGCTTGAGTTGAGTTCATCCCATCACCTAGATCTGGTTAAGATAGAAAATGCACACTACGTATTATAAATTGTCTCTGTTTCTGCTAAAGATCACTTTTGTTCCTGCTAATAGAAATTAATGAAGTGCAGGCATAGGTGCATGCGTAGAACAGAACCACATAAATTTTTGTTTTGATTAGCTTTTATTTACCTGGTACTTTCATTTTAATGCTCTTACTATATATTGCTCACATGCAGAACTAGGGCGGTCACAAATATTTGTCCTAGAATATCCTGATTCAGACTGACACTCCAACAATAACTAAAACCATTAACTGCAGAACTGTAAGTTTGAGTGAAGGAACTCCTAAAATTCAAGTAGATGTTCAGAATATTATTAACTCCAGAGTTCCTGAACAGAACTTTTTCACTCTGTAGCTCCCGTAGTAACTTCTACACCATTTCCTGCTAATGCACGCAGTAAACATTTAGCACTAACAACCTTTTGTAAATCTGTCATGAACAACATAGAGTCTATGCTTATTGAGTTTCAAGTAAATCTTTAGAACTCATGCATTACGATATTCTTCATTAAAAGCCAAATATTCGACAGTTTAGTGTGCAAGAGAATCAATGTATTATTGTAAAACACCTTACCATCTGGATCAAAGAAGACCTGCCGAGTTCGACCATTAGGCAGGACCATTTCAGAGAACCAAATTCCTTTTTCCTGCACAGTATTGCTCTGTTAATACCTCACCAAAGTAAACAGCTCCCGATTAACTAATTTCTTCTGGAAGCAACTCTGACATGCTCAATTATTATAAATATTAAGAAATAACAAAATAAATGACTGCGAAAATGGACACATGTTTGATATGAAAGAACCAATAACATTGATGCAGTCCTGTTGAAGGAAGGTCCCCTACCTAGAGGAGAAAATTGCTTAATAGCAACATGGCTCATGAATAACAGTGCATTCCATTATGTAGATAAGGACCAAGCAATGGAATTATGGAACTGCTAAATTCTCATGAACGACACCATTTTCCATCATGTGATCTAACTCAGGTGACAATTAAGGGATACGTATCATATAACAACAGAATGCAGATCAGAAACTGACTCTAGCCCTAGGGTAAGAGATATCTCACTGGAAATAAGACGAGCACCAAAAGGAGGGTTTGATTTCACAATCAAACCAAACCCATAAAATCTCATTTCCATTTGATAAGGCATATTAAGACTCCTCGATACAGAAAAAATTGATGCGGCCATGCATCTAAACCTATGCCAATACACCCTATGTCCAGACTGATGTGCCTTAGTTATATTGAAAACATTGAAAACTTGAAGAATTGCTATGACATGTATCTTGCGTGGTATCCATGTTTTAGGCCACAGGGCAACACATGGTATTCATGTCTGGAGGACATTCAAAGCTTTAAAAATTGCTTTATATCTAGGAGCGGTATCCATGATTAGGCAATTGGAAAGCACAAGGTATTCATGGGTTGCAGCTGAAAGAAGACACACCATGAGGCCTTGAACAAAGCAATCGAAGTTGGAGACAGAAAAGGCGAGGTGATGACTTCTAGAGAGGATGCTGGGATCCCTACATACATCGTCGCAGGAGCTCACCGGCAGCTTAGTCCCTGGCTTCCTCTTTATGATGTGCAAAAAAAGGACGGTTTTAGCCTCAGCCACACGACCTCGAACCCACTGAATTTTGGGCTCTCATTTCTCAAACCCCAGAATCTGCAACTCAGAGACACAACAAGCACATAATCAAACTCCCCAATGCAGACCCTGGAAAAGCAAACCACGAGAAGCCTTTTTCACATCGACAGAAAGAAAACTCCCTCCTACCCACAATTGCCAACCACAACTTCCGGTGAGCAAATCCTGTGTAAAGGGAATTGCACAAAAAAAAAAAAAACTTGAAATTGCACATTAAAAATCAAAATATTGAGTGTTTTCTTGCAGTTCTGAGTGGCAGAACTTTATAGCATCGAAAATTATACCATATAAAGCTCTTGAATTTTCATAAATCAGAAAATCTCATCCAGACACCTGAAACAAGCAGTTTTAAGAGTGGATTTGTAGGTTTGGATCATAGCGACTGAATTCCTAATAAAATTTTGGGGAAAAACCATAAAAATTAACTTAAAAATGTAATTAGCGCTTTTTGGGAATCACATTGTACTGACCATAATGCTTCGGCAGCCCTTTGGCCGGCAAACTTCTCACAGGGCATGTTTCCTAGCAAGAAAGGCACAAGCCATGTTCAAACAGTTTCTTACAGTCTTGGTCGTTAGAAATTCTTTTCATTCACAACAGTCATACAAAATCACGGAGAGTTCTTAGTGGCCACGACCGATGGGAATTATAATAATTCTCATTGGTTTTGGCTGTTGGGAAGTCTTTGAGAATTGCAAATAGTTGAAATCATTGGCAATCACTGATGCCATCGGCAAATAACAGTATTATTGTAATGCATCAAGGATAAAGAAATTAGTACATTTAGTAACATGAGTGCTTATGTCCAGGGGCGGAGCTAGGATTTTCGGCAAGGGCGGGCCAAATAGGGACTGAGTTTTATGGGTTGGATTTGGGTAGGACCAAACTCAACTTATACTCAAAACATACATTGAGACAATTTTTTTTTGCAATTTTTACACTAGATTTTTTTAAAAAAAATTTGCTTGGGTGGGGCCATGGCCTAAGCAGCCCCCCCTCCCTCCGCCCCTGCTTATGTCATTGAATTAATTTAATATTTCAAATAAATCAATAGCTTGATAAGACTATGCAAACTTATAAATCGAAGCATCAACTCTAGAAAGATTTATGTATGTGTTAATTATCCAAATTAAAAGGTAACAGTGAATAGCTTTGAGAGGATATGAACGGGATGCTATTATCCCATTATGAACTCTTTATATCTTATGAAATTGGCCATTGAGTGGGTGGAGTTCTGCCAAAAGACATGGGCTCGTGTAGCCCAAACTTTTCACAAAAGATCATTCAATATTCTTAGCCGGCAAATGAGCAGTCCTATAGATACTTCACTATCAAGGAAAAAAAAATATTTGCATTAACTAATCGGGTCATTTGGCTTCAAAGCTTGAAACCCCCAGCAAAACTATGTGAGAAGCACCTAAGGGGCAAGGCAATAAATTAATTTTAAAATTTGAGTCCTTGCTGATCCAGGAATGCAATCATCTGATGGATAAAAGAAGAAGAGTCATGGAAACCAATATAATACGTATGGAGGAAGACAATATAAACATTAACTAATCGGGTCTCTTAGCTTCAAAGCTTGAAACCCCCAGCCAAACTATAAGAGAACCTCCTAAGGGGGAAGGGAATAAATCAATGCAAACTTTGACTCATGTTGATCTAGGAATGCAATCATGTGATCGACCAAAAAAAAAAAAAAGAAGAGTCATGGAAAGCAATATAAGGTGTGTATTAAATTAAACCCTAAAACGGAGAAGTCAAACATGATCATCCATGCCTTGATGAAGAAAATCAAAAGGGAAGTGGAAAATTATGCGACAATAGCCAAGTAAATTGTGAGAAAAGAACAAAAACCAGAAGGGAATTAAGCCTTTCTCTTTCAAGGTAGAAGGGATTCCCTTCAGAACTCAACATAGCAAATAATTTTGCTTGATAATATGCAGAGTGGGTCAGGGTGGACGCACTTTTAATTTATGTGCAAACTTTTTTGTTATTTGTGGCACTTTATTTTACTCAATAGAGTACTTTACTCAATAGAGACATTGTAAAAAGTGTCACAAATAACACTTCAAAAGTGACAAAAGCGTACGTATAGAATAACCAAGCATCAGTATAAGTATCACTGACGGAAAAAAAGCGTTAGTATAGAATGACCATCTTGTAATATGTGTTGTAAGTGTCTTAGGTCATCTAGGTTAAATCTTCCCATAGATCTTGTCTACGACTCTGTTGGAGGTGGTATTTTGCTTTTTATAAATTTATAACAGAGCCACGTAATTACAATTAAGTTTTGTTGGGCAATCAAAGAATCAGAAACCACATAATTACAGAGCAAGCATGCACTCTCATGACCTAAGTGCGAAATGTTGGGTTTCGACTATGAGCCATGCTCGTAGATTTATGATAGATGGGAGGGCACATTCATCTCTCACGAGGACTAATACGAAACAACATCAAAATTGTTACATTCAATTAGAAAATAACTTTACCTATTTGCCATGTAAATGATGAGTATAGACAGTAACAGAAAAACCAGGGGAGCCACATTAAAAGGCCCAACATTCTCCTACAAGAATTTATAGATTTTTACAGAATTCATATAGACTCAAGAGATTAGCCTCTGAAAGTTTGGAAAGCCCTCAACCGATCACCTTTACTTCTTCGTTCTTCTTTTTCTCAATGTCTCTCTTGATTTTCCCTTGTATATTCTTTGCGTCCACAGGTGTTGATTCATGAATAGGCTCCAGGCTCGTGCTGGAAAAGTGCAAAGGTTGAGTCCCATCAAAATCTTACTCATTGAGTAGCGGAGTTGTGCAGCTTGGCCCCCATATTTAGGTGAAGCTTGAAAGGGAGTTGGATGAAGTAGAGGAGCGTGGAGGACACCACCATCGTTACCAGCTAGGTCATCAGTTGGACTCCTACAAAAACTACTCATCTGAGTTACAAACGGTGGCAGTCTGCCTATGTCCCCAAATAAGAGCCCTGAGAATGAAAGGAAGTGAGGAGGATTTTGGCCCTCCTTCGCGTGATTTCCGCTCACCAGATGGAGACCCTGAGGGTGCACCATCTCGATCGACTACTATCTTGGGCAAGGCTATTGACGAGCGACGTGCAGCTGAGCAACGGGATGGTGGTGCCGGTAGAGACGACGGCCATGTTCAACATGTGGGCGATACCCACGACGACAACGTGAAGGAGGATATGCAGAGGAGCCGATGAACAGCTGGTCATCATCATCATCAGCTACTCCTCGGTTGCCATCTTCATGAACCTCTTGGACTTAAATTCTCCAGTGTCCTCCGACCCATTTGCTGTCGTGCGTGATGGCCCACAGGGCAACCATGCTCATCGTCCCTTCCTCCACCATCCCGTTGCTCAGCTGCATATCCCTCACTGACAGCCTTGCCCGTGATACCGGTCGGCCGGGAAAGTGCACCTTCAAATTCTCCACATGTCCTCCCCACTCCTCTCCTTTCGTCCAACCCTCTCAAGCTTCTCTTAAGTATGAGCGCTAAGCACCATTAATGGTGCCATCGCTCACTCAGTTGGTAGTCTTGGTCTCTAAGCTGCTGGATAAGGTTCGCTGCTTCGAGCTGCGACGGCGATGCTTTTGCCCAGCAGACTGCAACGCACTTCCACCCACCGATGATCATCAGCAACTGCACAAACACCAGAAACAGAGTTAGAAGCGGGTTATATGAACACAAGAATCAGAGTTAGAAGCACATCTGTGGATGTAAAAAAGTGTATGATGACCAAATACCTTTATAGTTTAAAGTAAACGATAAAGGTTTTGAGAAGGATAAAAAAAGATTGTAAAAAACTTAAAAGACTAAAAAAGTACAGTTCGAAGTTGTGTATGTGTATATGCGGACAACAGAGTTGATGTTGTCGGCTGTTGTGTGTGACACGCGTTCGGAAATTGACCACACGTTTATATGTGGTTGGCCTGCAGGCACTTAATTGGTTACTCTAATATTGTTAACATGACATCAAACAGAAGTGCACAAGACCATTTGCTTAATATTTGAAGGGCACAAACAAAATATTTTTATTTCTGCCCTAACAAAGATCGATGGCGAACGTACGGTTTTTTCAAAGACGTGGAAATAAATAGATACCTGCATATTCAAAATTCATTGGAAGTATGCGGCTTCAAATTGATTTCCATGAGACATTGACAGTCTGCTTTGCTATTTTGATTTTTCTAAGTATGAGAAGAAACATCTCTCGTTGATGCACGTTTTTCTCATCTGAAAGAGTAGTTGGTTTCCTTCCTTTTCTCTGTTTTGCTAAATTTATGAATGATTTGTGTTGTATAATATCCGTGCAATAGTCTGGATTATAATGTCCATTCCTCAAGCCCTTCTGCCTGTTTTCGAGGTGGTGGGTTGTTGATCTCTGACTCACCTGCCATGCTAATCTTGGTTTCAGCCACAAATTTACACAACAGAAGCGAGGTACAGAATTTCAAATTCACAGCGAACAAGAGAGAGAGAGAGAGAGAGAGAGAGAGAGAGAGAGAGAGAGAGAGAGAGATTATACCCATAAGGCTGTACCATTAATTGATACTACTAATAGGAGGTAAAGAGACAATGACACCACCAACATATGGCAGAAGTAGCCATCTAGTTGAGGAAAAGGAAGGAAGAATAGAAGTGAAAGAAAGATGCACCAACGGTGGATATTGTGAGGTGGTTATTCTCAGCACGCACATATTTATAGACGCCAACACCAAGTACTTCTGAGGGTCGAGTCAAGTAAGAGGATGCCGTGCCGAAGACGGCCACAGATTCGATCCAAAGTCGGCTTAGCATCAATGGAGTCCAGGAAATTTTCTTCGAACATGGGGTCCGCAAATGCAGCCAGAAACGCCACAGAAAATGAAATGTGAAGAGTGATGACAAGTGAATGTGAGAGAAATTCAAAGGCTGCTTCCCTCGTCAATTGGCAAACCCCACTTTCTTATAAAATCCAAAAATTGAGAGTACTGAGTGCAGGCTCTAGGAATCGATGGATAAGGACGCAGCAATCCTGCGATCGTTCTGGACCATCAAATGCTGAACTTTCCGCAAAGTTTCACCTGTAATTGATAGAGTTTCTGTAAGCCGTCGCATGGAAGCAGCATGAAGGGGAGGCAGATAAAGGAAACAGACAAAGAAGCAGAAGGCCGAGCGAGCAGATAAGTCAAATTAAGAGGCGCTGCGTTTTTGGTAGAGACAAATTGCGGGTGACGGAAAGTCTACGTTTGTTATCAGTAACATGCGCACAGCCAACCCTTTCAGTGGTCTGCCAAACGAATGGCCTTCAAGTATATCCAAGCGTCAACACTCAATCTGTGGTCTCCATGCGCATTGCAATTAAGCTAGGTGTTAGCTAGGGCCGCCACTCCCATGGTGGGTATATGTTGTCATCATCTTACGCATCTTTTCCTATGTGCCAACCCCTCTCTCTCTCTCTCTTTCTCGCCATCTCTCTTTAAAATTTTATCATGTCTAGTGGGCCAGTGGCTGAACCAGAATCTTTTTTTTTAGATGTACTAATTCAAAGAAAACTTGAATCCTTTAAATATATAAGGGGAGAATGAGGGATACATATACAAATATGCAAATGCTTGAAGGGCAACTTATATATGAATATGCAAATGTTTTGGACAAGCAATATGTAAGAGAAAAAAAAAATATGTGGGACTGTGTGGGCAACTGCCCTCACAAGCCTGCGATGTGAGTTTGGAGAGTAAGTAGTGTGCACCACCCTGTACATGCAGAAATATAGATCAGAAAAGGGAAAGGTACTTCGGTGATTTTTAGAAATGAAATGGCCCTGTCAGCCTTTTAACTTTTTCATTACCCTTTTTTTATCCTTACAAAAAAAATCCCTCCTTTTTACTTTAAACATTTTGGTCGTTATGCACTCTGCACAGGGGCACTACCAGCCTGTTTGTTTATGAACTGTTCTTATTTCTCATGAGAACTTTATTCCCTAAAGCCCAATCTAGTTTCATATTTCAAATTTACTAAGTTAAACTTAAGAAATTTTTAAAAATGCACCTAAAAAATTGGCGATAATAAAAAATACACCTAACGCTTTTACAGTGGTAAAAAGGTCGCATAAGTTTTGCACCGAGGCAATTACTAACTTAAGTTTGTAAATATGATGAAAAAGTAAAATAATTATTTCTTTAGTTTGTATTAGCTTCCTAACTATATCCAATAATTTAATATATGACTAATGGCGTATTCCAAATAACTCAGTTTTTCTATTAATGCACGACATTTTTTCTTATTGTAGAAAGTTATCAAGGAAAATTAAACCTAATTTTAGTGACGAAGTTAGAAATATTTCTCATCCACAACAGCAAATTAATACAATACTGCCGCTATATTAGCACCACTGAAAGCCTGATCTGCTTCACCATCAGGGCTGTGGTCGTCCGATGTAGTTCATTTGGTGATGGATTGTGAACAATGCTAGTGAAGTCCCCAACAGTGGCGCCACTTTGAGCAAGCAACATCGGTGAAACTTCTATTACGAGTGCTAATGAGACACCAGTGAATTGGTGACCTACGTCTGCTAACAATATTACTGGCATGGCTTCGACACCATTGATCAGTAGCACTGCCGTGTCCACAATGGCCGCCCTGACCATGACAAATAATTACTGGCACAAACAGAGCACTAATGATACTACTGGTGATACAATTATGCCAGTGGAAACACAAAGTGATCATTAACGTGATTCAAGTGCCAGTGCTTTAACATCCACTGGTGCCTTTTTTCGAGCCACTGGTTTCTTTACAAATTTTTAAGACCAATGCTTTAAAATTTTGCAACCAATATCCACAAAATACATGAAAAGTATGTTTCCAGGCCTTTAAGATGGGCAGTGATCAGATGTTTTGTGGACCGATCATCCAAAGTCATAGAACACACTTTTGTTTCCAGGGAGTTGCAGAGACTGTGAGCAGGAAAGGTTTCTGCTCGGTTCACCATGCTAGGCAAGGGAGGAAGTGATACTGGTGCTGAGGATGAGGACATGGTTGGTGACGGGAAAGATGTTGGTTGCGGGCTAGATGATGCCTTTCTCCATAGATCCTGAAATTAAAATGCCATTGTGCGTAAGGTTGCCTGGCCTTGACCCTACGATGTAGAACCCCCGTGCGTTCCAAAGTATTGCTAATTGTTGAAAGGGAGATCTCCTGGAAGTAGATACTTCCACAAAATTCTGGCTATGGAATGGCTATGCTAGGGTTGGTATTAGGTATAGTTTGATAGTATGGAAACTTGGAACTCAAAAATTGTTTCTTGAAATTTCATTTTAGGAAAATGGGAAATTTGCTTCCGTTCTATTTTTCCATCGTGTGTGGTTGTAGTTCTGCTGGAACTACAAATTAAATCCCACTCTTAGGATAACTGCCATGTGAAAAGGGATGTAATGGGGAAGGTGAATGGAGTCAATAGAGCCGAGTAAAAGTGAGGGGCACATAGAGTGATAGTCGAATCCTCTCCGACCGGAAGGGCTGGCATTCAGGTTTTAGCTAACCCTTTCAACATACTTCAGGTTAAAGAGAGACTAATTCAAAACCTGATTTTATCACTGAGTGGCCATAAAGAATGTTTTAGGGAGGCAAATAGTAGTACGGATATACATGAACCTTGACAGGAGAAAGGGAGGAAAGCACATGATGGAAAAGAGGGGGAGATTTTTGGGTGATCCATTTGATGTAGCCTCTCTAGAAAAGAGAATCAAAGACTGATGAAATTCCTGTAGGGTTTGCATCAATGCAGAAAGGGTGCGACAAGCTGGTGGGTGTTTACATGCAACATTTCGTACTCTTGTATATGACCGTTTATATGAGAAAAGTTTTAAAAATGTGCTTGCATACTTATCGTTTGTGCAAATTCATGAACATAGGACCTGACCTGTTGGTAAGAGATCTAGCCATTATGGCACTTTTACCAAGCATAATTAGATTAATGATTAGATTAAGTGTTGCAAATTCTATGTTATGATTGTCATCTACATCCTAACATGTCTAATTTTAGGGAAAGATTGAAACTTTGGAAAATTTAAGTAGATCAATCAAAATTGGAGTACATAAATTGAATGAACGTTTGGAATTCAAGGATTTAGTTCTCAAGATTTGAGTTATCTTTGGTCAATGCAATGAATCCTACTTCCAATATGAATGCATGCAAACAAGGCCCCTACATAGTTGAGATATGATTTCTAAGGTTTTTTGGATGCACACATAGAGACTCTACAATATGAAATCCAAATTATTGGGATCCAAATTTAAGCTAAAGATCTGACTCAGAAAAAATCGAAATGTACTTTTGGTGGTCCATTTTAGAGATCTAAATCTAAAGGTTTGAAATTGGGTTTTAGATCTAAGGGGTCCACTAGGAATTGGATCTTAAGTTCAAACTCAAGATGTAAATTCAATTTCCAAACCTTATTTTACTCGAGACAGAAGCTAGAACTTCTTCCCCAGTCTAGTCTCCGCAGCAAGAGACCGATGTATGTCTATTCCTCAAGCTCAACGAGGCAAACTGGATACACAGCTCCCTCTCCTTGAGCTGTGGCCATCCATCTGGCACTAGCCAGATTTGGATAGACTGGTGCTGTTCTTGTTTACTCTTTAAGGAGGCCATAACAGAATCTTGACGAATCTTCCAGACACATTTCCTTGCCTCTTCCAGAGAAGGTTGCATTCCTCTGTGAACAATGTTGTTTCATAGGATCCAAATCCTCAATATGACGGCACCGACACATACGTGCCATAACTTGTTTAACTATCCTCTTTTAAAACTACAGCTGAACCACCTCCTAAGCTCCCTAACAACCGTGGAATGAGCACACACTATTTGTTAAATCGATGGCAGATTTGGGTACAAATCGTCACTGCACATTTACAAGTGAAAATAAGTGGATCAAAGCACAAATTCATCTTGATTATGCTTGAGTATATATACATGATGATTTCAAATTGTTACAAGATCAACAATATACAATTAACCATGTGAAAATATCTGTAACTGAATTGATTCTGTGGGCCTCCCATCTGATGAACTTTATTCATCCAGATACTGCTAAGAATCACCTAATTTTAACTACATAATTCAAAAAATATAAACAAATTAATTTGTTGATTAACACTCTCCTTCAAACAGGTGCTTACAAAATTTTAAGACGCTGAAACTATTGCTTGCCCAGCGCTTTAGTAAACAGGACTGCAAGCCGACTTGTTGAAGATACATAAGTGGCTTTGATCACATTTTTTTAATCAAATCATGCGCCATATGACAGTCCATCTCGATATGTCTGGTGCACTCGTGAAAGATAGGATTAACTGCAATATGCAAATCAGCTTATTTGTCACAAAATAGTTGGGATGCTTTACAAGAAAATCAGTCAACAACACCTTCAACCGTAGAATCTCACAACCTTAATTGGCCATAGACCTTTATTCGGCTTCAGCAAATGTTCGACCAATTGTAGTTTGTTTTTTTGTTTTCCATGACACCAGGCTATTACCCAAGAATACACAATAACCTGGAAAAAAATGATGCGTAGCATGATGCCCAGTTCACATCACAGTAACCAGTAAGCTGAAATCAGAGTTTGCTTTAAGTAGAATGCCCTGTCCAAGACTGCATTTCAGGTATTTCACTAAGCTCGTGGCAGTAATATAGTGTGATGTTTCTGGATTTTGCAGCTAAGTATATGAACAGAAAGTAGGATATCGGGCCTTGTTATGGTGAGGTAAATCAATCTACCGATCAACCTTATATAGCTTGAGGGATTCTTGAGGTTCACCATCTTAGTTGATAACTTCAGATGTTACTCCATTGGAATTTCTGTGGGCTTTGTTGCCAAGACATCTGTTTCTAAGAATATCACACATATTTTCACGTTGTGAAATGAAAATTCCTTCTTTTGACCTTGCCACTATACAAAAGAAATACTTTAAGTCATCCAAATCTTTCACTTAGAATGTGCTACTCAAGTGTTGCTTAGCCTCATAATACTATGCAAATTATTGCCAGCAACTATCAAATCGTCAACATACACAATCACCACTATGAAACAATTTCCACATTTGAACATAAAGAGAGAATAACTACACTTGGATGAGTGAAACCATAATTAAAAGAGCAAGTGAGAACCTGGAAAACCAATCTAGGGGTTTTTTTAATCCTATAAAGTGATTTTGTGAGCTTGCAAAACCGTTTTTCCCCTTGCTGCCATATATGGGAGAAAGCTCCGTATACTCATTTTCTTGCAAGTCACTATGTAGAAAGGCAGTGTGCATGTCCATCTGATGCAAAAACCAATTGCATTTGCTGCCATTGTCAATAAACATCTAACTGTAACAAGTTTCGCCACCAGTACATGTGTCTCATGATAGTCTAATCCTTCAATGAGTGCATAGCCTTTGGTAACTAGCTGGTCTTTGTACCTCACAATCTCCATATTTGCTTGGAATTTCACTCAATACACCCACTTACATCCAATCACTTTGATGCCTAGAGGAGGATGTACTAAGACCCAAATGTGGTTGCCTTCCATGCTTTCCACTCAACCTCCATAGGCTGTCGCCAATTTGGACCTTGAAGAGCTTGACTGTAGGACATTGGTTCATGGACTTGGGACACATTAAGCATGAAAGATTGATGAGAAGCTGAAAATCTTTGGAACAACAAGCATTCAGAAATTGGATATCTAGTTGCATCTCCTTTCCAAGACTTTGACGAAGCTTATGATGGTCGTAAGAACATTCCACAATAGAAATCTTTTACAAGGGTGGACGGTTTTCTTAGGTGAGTAGATCTTCTAAGGGATTGAGCAACAGGCTCAAGTTCAATCTGACATGTGTATTAGGATCAAGACTAGAAAACAACTTGTTATGACTAACAGATGTTTGGCCTAAGTGCAAATGCTGTAGTTCCAACTTGTGTTTAGAAGAAGACAAAGTCTAACAGGTTTAATGGTTCTTCTTGGTTTGACGCTGGCCGGATGTAGAATAATCATGCGGAACTCACCCGCTTCAATCACAGTCTTGGTAGTTGGGTTCTGCAATAGACGTCATGAACAAAAAAAAGAGATAATACATGAAAAATTAGCAAGTAGCTCCTAACCAGGATTAGGTTGTATTTAAAATTTGGAACATAAAAAATGTGAATGAGATTGAGGTTAGAAGACAGCTTGACATCTCACTTTATCATTTGGTAGTCTGATGGGAAAACGGTTCTGAAATTGAATAACATTTGTCATGTGGTCTAGGCAGCCACCCATGAACTTGAATAACATTAGAAGATAGCTTGACATCACACCACGACTATACTTGCTCCACTATCCACAATCCATAGGTTTGATTCAAGGCAGGACATACTGGCTAGATTTAGATGAGAAGTGGATGACGTGCCTGGGGACATCGATTTCTCGTTAAGTAGCTCCTTAAGAAGTTTATATTCTTTCACAGTTAGACTTGAAGCAATTTCCTTGCTGGTTTCAACGAGCTATGCAAATTGTCACACTGTGAAAAAGACCACTTTGTTTCTCAGTTTCTAGTGAAAATTTTCATGTTTGGCTTTCTGACCATTGGAAGATGAGGGATAGTGTGTTTTTTAAACATCTTTCCTTAGATTTTCCAGGTATTTGGTGTGTACAAAATTATTGTTGCTTTCATCGATTTTTGAATTTATTTGTTTGACTCTTCATTAACCGAGATCAGTCCAATATGTTCAATAGAATTTTGCATGTGAGCTTCATGCTGTTTTTCTTCCAACAAAACTAATGAGTACAACTTCCCTATAGTGGGCAGTGGATCCAACAATAGTATTTCACCTCTAGCAGTATTGAGTGAATCATTCAATCCCATTAGAAACTGAATGATTTTATCTTCCTGTTGTTGAGCAGCTACTTTGACGTAGTACCACATGGACATGGTGGTAAAGTATTACAAGAGGACAATTCATCCCAATGGGCTTTCAGTTTAGTGACACATTAACAGACTAGGGACCTTGATTCAACCTACTTATTGCTAACTTAATATGAAATTCCTCGATGTTGTACTTTGCATGAATCTATCACCCAAGTTGACCTGCACATCATGTGTTGTGGAAGCATATATAACAACTATCTGCTATTTGGACACTGAATTTAGTAGCCAAGATAAAACCATGTCATTGCCCCTCCTCCATAGTATATCATCAGGAAAACCAATGTCTAGTTGAGACAAAATGCCAACAATAGAACCCAGTTTGTTCTTGACCGACAAGGCCATTATCATTGCCTTCCATGTGGAGTATTTCTCTCTTATGTGTTGTTTAGGCACCAATATGGCTCCTGATTTGCATGATGCAAAAAAAGGGGGTTAATCATGTCTGCCTTGCTGAGATCATGGGAAGTCTTCAACGAGGTGTTTGATGCTAATGGTGAAGGCTGATCTGATGAAGACTAATTTTAAGGTCTTGTAGAACTCATGGCTTTGATACCATGAAATTAACAAAAAACAGGGTGGTGCAAAACAAATGTATAGTATCACGAAGCAAGTATGAAAAAGGCAGAATCGATCGCAACTATCAAGGAGAGAGAGAGAGAGAGAGGGCGAGTGAGCAAGCATGGATCAAAGCACAAATTCAACTTGAAAATATACAGTTAACCACTTGAAAATATCTGTAATTGAATTAATTCAGCAGGTCTCCCATCCGATGAGCTTTATTCTTCTAGACACTTCCAAGAATCAGCTAATTTCAACTACATAATTTGAAAAATTAAACAAAATATAATTTGCTGATCAAGAATGAGAGACTACCAAGTAGAGGAACCACTTGGCATGGGGGTGAGCGTCATTGTGCGACACCATATTCTGCCACTTCTCTACCATATGTCTTGTGTGAGACAACTGCCATAGATCTGCGGCCTTCACCCTATCAGCATGAACACCATTGCACATGTGCTTGTACGGTGCATTATGAAGCAGTGGCCTATTGACTTTTAGCTCTTGATGATGTTCTTAAAATTTGTCATGGAGATGACATCAGAGTCAAGGATTTGAGCAACTGTTAGCTTCAATACATTTTCAAATAAATGTCATTCCTCTACATTAAGATGCATAATGATACTCTTACCCGACCATTTATCCATCTAAAATATAAGACTCCCTTCATCAACGACCAAGTTAACATGGTGGATAAATGATTTCCAGCTCTACTACAATCCCGTGAAGAACTATAAGCTGTCGCTCTTCCTTTGAGGGATCATAAACTGTGAAAATTTAGGCACTTACAATTAGGGCCGTACAACAAGTCAAGCCAGCTTGGGCTCCACTTGAACTTTGGTAAACCAGACTGAAGCTCGACTCATTTTTATACAATTGAGCTAGAGTTTATTAGCGAGTCCAGTTCGAGTTGTCTCGACTTGACTCAACTAGGCTCGACTCAACTCAATTACTTGCTTTATCATAATTTGTTTTGTCTAAGGGTTTAAGATTTTTAATCCATCAACTCTCTATGCATTCTCTCTCCTCTCGCAATCTCACTCCGCTTCCTCTCTTTCCCAATTCCTCTCCCCGCATCTCTTTTCCATTCCTCATTCACCTCTCGGTAGTCCTTCTTCATCCACTCTACTGGGTCTCCTCCACTCCTGGGCATCATCTATCCACTACCTGTCCATTTGTATGTGGTGCTTTCTCTTCTCCACTACTTGCTCCCTGACCGCTGTTTGACCTAAGCACCATGAAGCTGCTGTTGTTGTGGCCTTGTTCGTGAAGTCCGGCACTAGATCTCTTCCACGAGGTTACTGTATCACAGACGAGCAACATGCCAGCCACCAGGAGCAATGCCCTCAACATTGACTTTGACTAACATAGGGCTCCATCAAGGCAAGTTTCCCTTTTGAGTGTGTTGGTTTCTTCTAGTTGTGATGGCTGTGTAATGGGTTTTTGTTGTGGATGTAACTGCTATGCATTCCATTTTTGTTGTGAACGAGACAGATTCAACCAAGTTTCTCTCATTCGGTCTTTGTTAATTTTTTTTTTGCAACCCCTTTTCTGTTCGTGTTGCTTTGTTCTTCTTTTTTTCCTTGTTAATTTTATTTTCGGGATGCACTTATGGTGGTCAGGCTATTGATTTAGTCTCTCAAGATCTCATTAGAAGCCTGTTTTTGGTCATTCCTTAGTTCTCATTCACGAGTCACTATTATCATTTTACAAAAAACAATTTTAGCGCCATTTCTATACGAACTTCTAACAATTCCTAAAGCTATGGTCATGTATTTTGTTTTCAATATTTTGGTACTTCAGATTTTTTGAGGTTCTCTTGAGAAGAAACATGTCAATAGTATGAGAAATACTTTATTGAGCTTAATGAGTCGAGTTCAAGCTGATGTTGTCAAGCTCGAGCCTATGTCACAATGGTACGGGTACGGCATTTTTTAAAATCATGGTACGGGTACGACGACTATTATATATAATTAATTTCAAAAAATAACTTATTATATATAATTAAACCACAAGTTGTAACAAAAATGTCAATAAAAAGATGCTCATAATGAATAAATTATCAATGTTTTCATCTTGTTAATGAGATTTCTTATGTTAAAGTAAAAAAAACAAAAAAAAAAGTAAACCATAAGTAATTGATTTGATTTTTTAAGTTATAATGTAGTTTGGATCTGGATCTGACCTGAATCCAGATCCAAACGTACCGGGCCGTACCGCCGTACCGGTACCACCGTACCGGCGTACCGGTACGTGGTACGCCACTAATGTGGCGTACCACTGTGACTTAGGCTCGAGCCGAACAATCCAAGGGTCGAGCAGAGGTCGGGCTTGACTCAGCTCGTGTTCAGCCCTACTTACCATTGATCTTTCCTCAATCCTAATCATCCCTGTGTCTCCCTCTTCTATGGGACAACATATTGTGTTTCATGCCATGCAATGTCTCCCGCTTCCCTTGACCACAAGGAGGTTAGTATCCACTTCAACCTCAGCTGTTCTTTTGGGGCCTCAAACTTCACCCATCTTGATAACACCTCCATAACCATTAGAAGAAGGTATGGAGACAATGGGTCCCCTTACTTCAAACCTCGTCTAAGAGCAAAATAGTTTCTTGGTTCTCCATTAACTAGTACCGCCGCCGAATCCAAGATGAAACGAGAAGCAATTTTTTCACCTCCTCCTTAGCAAGACCCATATGAGAGCATGCATTGGACAAAAGGTACCCATTAGTTTCGTCGGAAGCCTTTCGAGTTATCATATATATAAGGTAAATAATCAGAGTAAACTATGAAGTTGTATCAAAGAAAGATATGAAATAAAGGCCACTACCACCAATGTAATGCTTCTAAGTGTAAACTAATTTTAAGAAACTTTCTGCATATCTGCCTACATGGATCTGCTACCTTCTGCCTGAAAATTTTGCATATTTATTAATTTCATGAAATGCATTAATAGGACAATATATTTACATTCAAATTTGCAGAGTTAGCTCACTTGCTGACATTATATGTCTGTATAAGAGATCCACAAAAGGAAATCGCAGATATATTCCCATATTAATTTTGTCATCTCAGAAATCATTTCACATAAAAAATACATGTCATGCATTAGCATAAACATGTATGAATCCCGTTAGGGAAAGCTATAGTATGAAAGTTGGTAGTTAGAATGAAAGCTTGCCTTACAATTAGACTGAGATTATATGGATATTCTATCATTGGATCATGTAAAAGATCTTATGGTTTATGTCTCTTCGAAGACATCAGATTAGGATCTTCCAATATATTAAGACTATATCAGTTTTTGACCACTTTTAATGTGTTTGTAAGAAAAACTTTCCATGCCATTTTCAACTTTACAATTGTTAGCTCTCAAGCATAGGGACAAGATCTTTCCGATCCACATTCCATGGCCCAAATAATTGAAAGTCACTAGCAATTTATGTGAAAGGTCTGCTGTTAGCTGACTCACCAGTTATTGTGAGAGAGAGAGCTTGTCTAAATGTAGTTTGCATCATTTTTGGACATCGGTTAGTTTGGCTATAAGTTGCTGGTTGCTGAGTTCTAGATTACTGTGTGAAGAATTTCAGAAATTCATAATCAAGTATTATTTGAGCTGTTCCGAAAATGCCAAAAACTTTACTGGTGATCCACCTTAAAGTGGCAAGGACTCCACCACAACAATTGTGCTTCCTTGGTTGGTGCTAGAGCCGATATGACCTTAGCTCCTTGAGAAGAGATAGGTGAGGATGACAAGGTGAGGGTGGGAGAAATCAATGTGGTTTAGAGAAGTAGCTCCACTACTGTGTGGGCTAGTGTCGGTCAATGCCCACACCAGCGCTTGAAAACTTATACTATGATAGAGTTGGATCCAAATCCAGCCACATGCAGTGCCTACAAAAGCCCAATCAGTGCCCTGAAGACATCCAACCCACTAGTTAGGCCAGTGAGACTGGTCAATGCCCCACAACCAATATTTTGTAGCTCCACCACTAGAACCACTAATTAGGCCAATGAGACTGGTCAATGCCCCTCAACCAAAATTTTGTATCTCCGCCACTAGTCCAAAGCGACATGTATGAGTAGGTATGCAAATTAAATTATGTTAAGTGTGAGGCATTAGTGCTGGAATCAAGCTTTGAAAGATATCCATTCAGATTTTGCTGTGGTATTATGAGATCTTTGAGAGAGAGAGAGAGAGAGAGAGAGAGAGAGAGAATCTATCTTTCAACATTACAAAAAAGTTTCTACATGTTGCTAGAGATAACACTGCAAGCAGCAAAGCTGTTAATCACATGCATGAATCTCATCAATCTACTAACCATTATAATCATGTCCCAATCAGTGCCCTGATGAACAAATGAGCTATTTCTGAGCTAAACAAGCACTTTTCACACCAGCATTGAGCACCTAGACTCAGATTACCTAGGTCATAGAAGCTAAAAATTTTCATTTTTCTCCTGCATCCCGACAATGTTCCCAGGAGTAGAAATTATTCATCAGATTTCTAAGAATTACCTAACATTTGAGTAATTAGGCTCACAAAGGTTATCTCAGTCTAAAGCCAGTTCTCCTATAGTCCAAATCAACTTCAAAAACTTAAAACTATGATCTTCAGCTCAACCAAGTCAAAACAAGTTTACCTTAATGGAGGGAAAGTTTGGTTTCGCTGATTTTGAGTCACCCAGCCCGAAGTTTCAATCATATACTAGCTCACAGATTTCTATTGGGACTTTTCTCTTTGTTTCAATGTGTTTGAGTGAATTTGAGCACAATCCAAATGACAGAGCTAAAATTAAGCTGTGGTCCTATTTATTATGTATAAAACAAGCTTCCTTTAGTTTGGTTTGAATTCATTTATCCTAGTTTGAGTTCAATTCAGTTTTGTGTGCTTTCTCTCTCCTATTTTCAGGGGTTTGAGATGAGTTTGAGCTCAACTTAGAAGAGTGAACTAAAGTTGTCTTAGGATAATGTTTATCATGTGTAATTTAAAATTTCTGTTGTTCAGCTTGAATTGTTCAGTTTGAGTTCATTCATTCTTGTTTGAGATCATTGAGATCAATTGAGTTTCAAAGGTCGTGAAGCTCTTTCATAGTATTTGCTACACTCTATAAGCTGCTACCGAGATCAATTTTGCAAAATAAAAGCAAATTTCTCTAATTTTAAGCACGTCTTTACAAGCAAGTAGCTTTTTCAAGTACTCTAAGCTCTACCTAAGAAATTTTCATCACAAGTATGATTTTGATGGGCTTCCACTATTTTCCTTTATAAATGTGCTACATACGACTTGGTAAAAATATATTTTTGGTTTTTAGAGCAATTCGAGATGAATTTTTCAATAAGATTTTAACAAAAGCCTATTTAAGAGACTCACCACATGTTGGTTTAGTTAGATTGGGAAAATTCATCAAAAACATTGAGAAACGGCAAAATGGTCAATTATTTTTTAGGCCATATTTTTCTATATAAACATCACGTGTAGGTCACATTTACCTTTGTTTCATGATTTTCTTTGATTCTAGAGCCTTAGTTCAAGTCCATCTCATAATTTGAAACCCTTTTAACACAAAAACACACATAAGGTATTTTTGTCATTCGTCAGCATACATGCATTTTCCATAAAACCTAACCTAGGAGCCAAATGAATCAAAATTAGATTTTTTATAAAAATTTTGTGGAGATGGTGGGCCTGAACCCAGGCTCAACCTACCTCAATTTCCCATTAAAACTGAGAATTTCAAACATAGCACCTAGGTTGAGCGTACGCCTAGCCCAGGTCCGAACCTAGCTTTTCAAAAACTGAACTTGACCTGGGTCCAGTCCATGTCGTACAACTTGTACCCACCTCCCTCAACTCATGCTAGGTCTAGGTCCATGATATTTTCAGATCTCCATTTCATATTTTTAATGCAGAGCATTTATGCAAGTCTTATTTCCATGTCTACATCTCACATCCAAGTCACGAATTTGATCTACTTTTGTAGATCCAGATCCATTATTCACAGTTCAGGTCCTGGATATCAATTCATAATCCAAATTTTATAACCATATTTGGATCCATATTCTAGAATTTTCCTTGGATACTAAACCTGAATTTGGGTCTGAACATCAAACTCAAGTCTAAGACCCACGTGTGAGCCTAGTGCAAATTATATTTAAAAAATGTATCGTGATTTTCTTACTTCATGCTTAATACCAATTCACACATAAGTACTTGAAATGTTCGAATGTCTTTGCTGAGCACTTCAGCATAGACATAATCGAAATCAATATCCGTATGTTGCCCGAAGAAACATTTTTTTTTTTTGTTTATATCAAGTTTTAACATAAGGTTTAAAAATGTGTTTTTATCCTTTTCATATTATTGCATCATTCGTTCTCCACAATCGATGTTGATACCATCAATCTTGATCTGCAGTTTTTCATGCATGCGTGGCTTTTTACGGAATCAAATTAGAGACTAGACGAGATTATAGCGAGCAAAATTTGATTGAAAATATACTTTTAACCATTGGTTTTGAGTTGCGAGGGAGGAGATAATGCGCGAAACTTTAGTCATGTGTCGATGGGCACAAAAAGTTTAGCCCCTTCTGTCTCCTACAAGTAGGCTCCCTCTCCTTTGGCACTACAAACTTGAGCTATTCCTAAAGAAATCCATAAAATTGGTAAAATTTCAACTAGGTACTAAAAAAAGTTTTAGCTCAAAAGAAGTTAAATTTTTAGACTTGGTCTAAGATTTAGTTCAGGATGCATTAGCACTCGACCAAATCAAACTCGGCTCAGCCATGGTGCAAGCTTCAAGTGGTTTTTCCCCCCTCCTCTTTCTTTTCTTATTTGCAATCTAGTGCTTTTCTTTATACATGTTTTTTTTTTGTACTTTTAGCATGTTTAGTTTGGTTTTCATTTCGCTTTTAGCATGTTTAGCTTAGTTTATTTTTCTTATTTGCTTTAATAGTGTTGTAGTTTAGTATGTTTATTTTCTAAATTAGATTTACTTTAATGTTTTTAAGGTAGGTCCCTCTTTTCCTTGTCTCTTTCTTTTAAATTCTTTGTTTTTTTTTTTTTGCTTTTGTTTACTTGGTTTTGCTTAAAGCATGCATATAGAATATATCTCTTTCATGCTTTCTTAATCATGCATTAGACTTCCATTTAACACATATTGAATCACCTTACACCCATATGCACCCCTTGTTTGAAACCATACTAGGTCAACAAAGTAGCATAACCTTTGTACCTCAACCCATATATGTGAAAACCCGAATCTAGTATGGTGCTCATACAATAACCATTTCAAAATCATGGTTTTCCAAAAGATTTCAGAACCCTAGGTAATGTAGGGATGGAGAACAAACCTAGCTCACCCATGTAAGTTTCAAAAGTTTTACTTGTAACTTGTAAGCATGGACCCTGTATATATTTTTTTGATACATGTGAATTTAGTGACTTGCATGTTGGGATTATCCTTTTACAAATCAAGTCCAATGAGTGAAATATATACGAAAAGCTTACAAAAGGACATATAGTATAGAATTATCGGATTTCAATTCATAACTTGAGCATGTACGTTTACAACTTTACAAAGCTAAAAACAAATACAAGTTCATGGGCAGGTGCTCCAAACCAGTTCGACTTGCATGTGCGCGCCTGTTCACACAGCAAATATACACCCCTCCAAAAAAAAAAAGAAGGATTGGGGCATTTCAGAAGTTTTTGATCATGAGGTGTAGTGTTTCGTCTTTTACTTTTTTTTAACTTCTTTTTTGTCCATTTCAACACCTTCCTTTTAAGCCTATTTTGGCCATTATACACCCCGGGTGTGCATATAACCAGCTTCAGAGTTAGTATGGCATCTAATTGGTGTAGGTCGAACATAATACTGCCTCGGCCCTTGATTCAGCCGACACAAAGTGAGGGGAATTAAAGTCACATACTCAGGCTACCTTCAGATAGGCTTAAAGATTTCTATATATCAGTTGCTTGAAAGGCGGATTATTCTAAGTTTATCAGGTTTAGGTCAACTATTATTCTAAGTTTATCAGGTTTAGTTCAACTATGTTATTTATTATCTGACCTTTTTCTCTTGGATATTTCCTTGCATTAGGATTAACTATAGAACTTAAATTTCTTACCAGTCTTTCAGAACAATTGTAATTTGTTCAGCAGTTTGGAAAATTTGGCATTTTATATGTTTAATGGTCATCCCCTTCTTGGGATCCTATAATTTTTTGATGTAAATATTTCATTTCTTATCAATAAAGGTTGAGGGACTAACCCTCCACAGGCGTTTTTCGAAAATCCTCACCCACGCAAGAGAGGGAGATAACAAAAACACACACACAACAAGAGAGAGAGAGAGAGAGAGAGAGAGAGAGAGAGAGAGAGAGAGAGCCGATAAAATGGGAATATATAACCAAAATTTGGGGACAAGAGGTCCCCTAATTACAGAAGCAATACCGCAAATACAAAAGCAGGAATAGAAAATAAATAATACAATGCACAGAAAAGAAAAAAGGTGAGGCAAGAGAGGAAAGACAGGGCGGCGCCG
>JAANDH010000285.1:0-50360 GCA_011799765.1 Nymphaea thermarum | reverse complement strand
TCCAACCTACGAAGAATCGGAGGATTCCTATTGTTTGACCAAGTAAACCAACCATCATTCGGCGGCACGTCAAAAAGACCGAACTCATCAACAAACGAACGGAAAGCAGACATAGAGGGGCCGAGAGTGATAGGTGAGGACGAGTCAGCAGGGCTAAGCAAACAATTGAAGTCTCCTGCCAACAGCCAAGGTGAAGCTGATCTGAACTACGGCTTCATATTCATCCCAATGCCTATGCTGAGAAAACGTTAACTCTTCGCTGCACTTGCTCTTCCATATAAATACATGGGTCCATGACCCATGAATATATAGAAACGTCAGGTAGAATGAGAGAAGTTAACACCAGGAAAACGAACTGTGTTAACCTGATCCGCGTAAGATGATGAGATCAGAGGAGGCGGCCTAACACCTAGCTTAGCTGCATCTGCATGGCACCACACATTGACTCTTGACACTTGCATCTACGTGAAGACCAGCCAAATTAATACTGTAAACTTTCCAACATGCACGCATCACTTGATTGTCTCTACCACAAGAGCAGCCGCTCCATTTGTTTTGTCTGCTGGTTCCTTGGAAAGGCGAGCTTCTTTATTTGGCTTATCTGCCTCCCCCTTCCAAATAAATCCAGCCTTCGTTTCAACTGTGGCAGCTCGAATGGTGACAACGGTTGGAGAGAATAGGATGCCTGATTTTTTCTACCATCAGATTTTTTCATTGCAGAGATTAAACTATAGTTTCAAAATTCTAACAAGCGCCAAAATAAAGTTTATCAATTTTTTTATATATGTTAACTTAAAATTTTTAAAATTTGAGCGGGGTCAACGTCCTATCCACTCCCCCTGCATTCGGCCCTGCTTGTCGTGTGTATATATATATATTACATTCACCTATCAGATTAAATGCATGTAGAACACATCTTTTTTCCAGGAAACTTTGGAGCCATGAAAGTGCATGGGTCTCTTATATGCTAAAATGCCCTTGACAGAAAATCCAAACATTATATACAGAGTATGTGCATTCTTATATGCTAAAATTTTGGATCTTGGACTTCAGATCTTGGATCTTAAATATTAGAACTTGGACCTTGGATCGAATTTCAAAGCAAATGAATGTTTGATCATAAACCTGTGATCAATTCTCATAGAATCAGACCCAAATACATGATTTAAACCCTGTAATAATTAAATTTGGATCTATCCTTTCAAAAATTTTGATCTTAAGAGATGCACTAATGAATGCAATACCAAACCTACTGGATTTGTCACCTTGCACTTTGGGTAGGGAGCCCAATTGGCATGATATGAGATTTTGGATTTCTATGACATCTCTCATTTCAAACTTAGAACAAGAATTTTGTAAATTCTCATATCTTGATTTTAATTTTTGAATTTAGATCTAGATTTCCTTGTTAGATCCACGTCCTACACCTCAGTCCTAGTAGATACCAGACACTAGGTCTACATGACTTAATTTTTTACATGTATCATATTAGATTTAGAATCTCAATTTGCATTGATCTATGATGATCTGAACATGGACAAAGTTCATATTAATTTCTTCATGTTCATCAGTCTATTTCCAAGATCTACTTAGATTTTAAGACATACATGATTTTAAATGTAGGAATATGTTGGCTTTCTTAGGTTTTAGATAACATTTAAACTCAGAAATTAGAACATCTATTCTAGTCCTTGGTCTGATTACTCATAGTAAAGGTGTCAGGAATAAGATAGATCCTTTAATGAATAAGTCCAAATAGAGGCCAAAGTTTGAAACATTGGGCGATGAGACAAGCATAATGCACTTATGACAATTTTCTACCCATCTTTCAGGCCGAATTAAGCTAAGCATGCTTCAAAGTCTCAAGCGTTCAGCCAACCAAACAATTTGCAATATGAGGTTTGAATGGTGCAAGTGGCCGGGTGTCCCTCCCCTTAGCATGAACCATAGTCACAAATAGCCGTTTGAAGTTTTAAATGGCGATTTTTTTTTGGTATAATATGGCAAGCTTGAAAAAAACGAGAATTGAAAAAAATATTGCAAATTTTGAAAAATTTGAAAAAACTAAAAATAGAGAAAAAAATAAAATAAGCGAGAAACTAATAACACAAACATCAAAAGATAAGTAGATTTACAATAAATGAAAAATAGAAAATGAAAAAATAACTGTTTGGCATTAAAAAAATTGAAAAGAACGCAAAAGAGACACATTAAAAACACATTAAAAACAAGTTTTTTAGTTTTTAACATTTTTTTCAAAAAAAAAAAAGAGTTTTTTTAAGTTTTAAAAGGCAACTTAATTTATCATGTTTTTTTTTAAAAAGAAAAAAAACGTTTTTTTACTATGGCATTAACTAAAATAAATGACCAACTTCTAATGGTATAAGCTGTCAATACATGTGTGTATATGAAGTTATGACATTTTAAACGCAAGAAGCACCTCAAACCACGCGCCTCAAGTCTGAGCAAGGCATTCAACCTGAATAGATAGGCTTGTGTTTGGATATACCCAACAGAATTAGCAGAAATGACTAAGATAGAGCTCGTAGTGTCTAGATATGAGCAGCTGCTCCAAACCGGACCAAGTTGCATGCGCCAGCCTGTGCATGCAACAAATTGGGGCATTTCAGAAATTTTTTATCATTAGGTGTATTGGTTAGTCTTTTTCTCTTTTTATATTCTCTTTTTTGTCCTTTTCAACACTTTCCTTTTTCACTTTATGAAGGGTATAACTCTTGATGTCCTTCTGATTGTAGACCAGTATCATTAAAATTGGGTTTTGAGCCGATTTGGTTTTTGAACTGGACTAATAGAGGCTACGAATTTAGTGAATCATGTGATTTACCTATCAGCCAAAGAATTTATAAGTCATTTTTTAACGATAAATAAAAAATGTATAAAAGTAATTAAGGAATAAAAAATTTAACTACATGTCTAAATAGTGACTACATGGTATTCTTGGCCACATGACCATATGCTACCCCATTTTTGGCACAAAAATTAGCACCCATGAAAAATAGAATTGAGGATGCATCGCTTGACGTGCCCCCAAACCAACCAGCTATCTTATATCTCTTGGGACTTTTTATATGCCCTCTTATGCACTAAACCTACACTTGGTAGGCTTGGATTTTATATCTGATGGTGGAATATGCTAAAGTTCAGTATCAATCAAATGTTGGATGTTAGTTTTCAGTTGAGTATTTTCCATTCCACTCACTAATACTTCAGTAAATTAAGATGGTGGTTACATAGTATACATTTCTTCAATGATATATTTACATTATTTAATATGGCCAATTGATCACCACAAGCATGACCAGCTTCTAATCTTAGATTTTGCTTCAATGACTAGGTTTGACCAACTTACAACTACTTGAAATGCAATCTCAACCTTCAAAACACTATAAAATAGTTGCTAGCATGTGCACATGCATGATCAATGTATATTTAGGTAACACGCAGTTTTTTCCAAGTGCATAAATCTCGCACATGGCATGGTTTTTCTATAAATTTAGTATCCCAACTTAGGGTTATTTGTTCCATATCAAGTTGAAATGTTCTTGAATGAATTAGGAGACCTCTGTAAAGGACTCAACCTCGGTTATTTGGTGTTTCAATCGGTACACAAACTGATGTCGTGAGCCCAGTAAAAGCTACAGTCAGACCGAGGGTCATGCATGTCCAAAACCTAAGAAAACCTGAGTGAAAGGAGAATTTTCAAGATAGAATCCTATCGGAAATGAGTTTCATGCACAAAAAGTGTGTGGAGACTTCTGTGAAAGCTGTGCAACACACCCATTTCTTTAAGTTCTGAAGACAGAGCTCGGACAACCGATATTTTGTCAGATTATAATCAAATTTAGGAAAAAACTGTGGTGTGGGTAAAAGGGTGGACATTTGACTATAGACCTAGTGCTTTGGGACACAGATGTATCGATCTACGACAAAAAATCGCCAGAAAAAATGGCCAAATCATTGTCTTTAGTTACTTGTCTATCGAGGTCCCAAAGGAGCTCGGCTAGGCTGCCAAGCCAAGCAAGATCTTGCCAAGCCATGGTCCATGCAGGATCTTGCTTGACCAGGCAGGATTCGGCCTGGCCATTCTAGGCCATGCCAGCTAGGCCAAAGCCACGCTGACCTACCAAAACCAGGCCGCTCAGGCTTGGGCGCCCAAGGCACGCCAGGCCTAGGCTGGGTGCGCATGTGCGCACATTTTAGGTTCCCTTGCAACTATTAATTGATGTACTATGACTTGCGATTCAAGAAATTGTAGGAAATCCTTTTCACAAAACTCACCTCCATTGTCCAATTGCATGGTTTTAATTGAAGTACCCAATTATTTTTCCACCATACATTTCAAAATAACAAAACTTTGATGCACATCCAATTTTCTTTTTCGTGGAAAAAACCACAAGAACTAAAAAAAATTATCCATGACTAGTAGAAAAAACTTATATCCTTTTCTAGATAGAATAGAGGCTGGTCCCCAAACATTCATGTGAATAAGTTCTAAAACTCTTGAAGCACAAAAAATTAGACAACGGACATGAAAGTTTATGTGCCAGCATTTCTGACATACCCTTATTGAAATTGAAGAGCTTATTGAAATAAGATTTAGATAATTAAGTAAAGCAATTATTGTTTTGTTGGCATGACGTAATTGTCAATGCCATCCTTCATCTGTCCCTCAAACTGTTTTTGACTGCTGCACCAAGAAGTCCCTCTTGATATCTCCATTAGATCCCAAATTCACTCGAACAAGCTAGGTATAACCCATCAAGCGACTTCAGACCTTTAAGCAGAACCTTGTCGGTCTTAAGATCTTTTATAACAAATTGAAAAGGAGCAAACTAAAACACACAATTGTTGTCTGAAGTGAAATTTCCTACATAAATTAAATTATTTGCAATTCACTGCACACACACACACACATATATAGATATAGATATAGATATATTATTTCCATAATAAAATTTGTCCCTTGAATGTTGACCGGCAGATCTTCTATATGGGATATGGGGAGGAACTTTCCGCTGACCACCATTACCAAATCTGAACCAAAATAAGTCTGCTTATTGTTCGTACTTTCATCGCTCTTGGCAACATTATTGGTTGCCCTGGTGTTGGGATATCAATATTTATCTCTTAATTCCTGCAATGTCATGGAGGAGAAAGATTTAGGGATGTCAAAATAAGAGTTAGTTGTATGCCCTTTGTGGCCGCAATACTGGAAAGTGACAGGCCCCTTGGAATTTAAATTGTTCATCTGAATTTCATTTTCATGGGAGAAATTGTCATACTGATTCTAACCATGGCCACTTTTGCCGTGGTATCCTCCTCATCCTTGATTGAAGGCATGAAAGTGGTTGAAGATGGCAGCCCAACTATTGAACTATCAGATGGGCTACTGTCTTTGAATCATACATGAAGTTCATGCAGGTTCCATATCTTTGAAGGAAGTGCTAAGAAACCAATAGGTGCATTGTGCACTGGCTGAGCCAGCGAGGACGGTCTGAGCTTTGATGACATGCTTGTAAGATCATTTGGTGGGCCGACATATGTCTATGAGGAATTTCAGACATTATGGCTATCTTAACGTAAATATCCTTTTAAGTGATTGCGTTTTGGGATATTATGTCATTTTAAATGGTATGGGGTAATTTTGAAATGTATAGATACCAATATGGAATTACGGACTCTTTGATGGGTGGAATCTGTAATTGTCCCTATTATAAAATGATAGTGGTCCCCGGGGTCGTGCAATGGTTGCCTGAAACGTTGGTTTCTAGGGTTGTCTCTTCCCCATCTGAGAGAGACCTCACGTGCGGCCGCAAAGACCCTGGAAGATCCTACCCCTCGATCTACCATCCAGTGCTTCAGATGGAATCAGGTACGCTTCCGCTTTAAGTTTAATGTTTTGTTTAATTCAATGATTTAGCATGAGCATGATCCTGTTTTAGGGCATATACGTTTGGTTTTGTGTATGCATCATGGGGAGAAATCCCAACAATTGGTATCAGAGCCTATGCTCGTTGTTGAATCATTGAGTTTTCGGCGTTATTCCCTCTCCGATTCTTCCCTTGTTTCGGCTGCAAGAGTTTTCAAAAAAAAAAAAAAATATTTTGCGTGGGCGAGGAACGGAAGCCGTCGGGCTTCGTTGCAGTCGCCTGAGACACAGGGGATATTGCAAAGGGACGGCCGTTTTTTCGGCGGGCGACCGTCGTCGGAAAGCGACGACAGACTGCCGGCCGTCTTCGCGCGACCCGCCGGTGGTTCCTTTGCGTCCATCATAGCTCAGAAAGGGGAAGGAACAGGAATGGGCAGAAGGGGAATGGCAGGGAGGGGCGGCGGTTTTCAGGCCGTCCAGGCGTGGGTCGGCCGGCCGTTGGGCGACGGCTGACCTCCCTGTCCTGGCGCGACCCGCCGGCAGCCACCCACGCCATTGGGTGGCTTGCCGGTGGTCCTCCTCGCCGCTGCGTTCAGCCGCCCATTCAAGCATTAAGGGGAAGAAACAGAAGTGGCAGGGGCGGGCGACGAAAGGAAGGTGTGACGGCCGTCGAAGGGCTGCCACCGGCGACCTCGATGTCGCCGGACGGGCTCATGCGACCCGCCGGCGCCGACCCAACGTCTCAGGACTCCTGTCGGAGGTTTTCTCGCTGCCTTCGCCGCTGTTTTCAACCTCACACTTCAGAAAAGGGGCAGATCTTCAAAACATTGTTCAACCGGTGGAATCTGCCGGTTTCCGGCGGGCATCGGCCCGCCATCGCCGCCGCCGACGTCTGGCGACCTTGCCGGCGCCCACCCAAGCCCGCCGGAGGTGATCTCGCCGTTCGCCTGCCATTCGGTGCTTGGCAGGGCGAGCGGCGGTTTCGCTGCCTGCGAGCCATCGAGCGGGAGGCAGTGGGTCGGACCGGGTCGGGTCTTGACAGACCCGATCCGGATCCATCAGGATTTATATAAAAAAAAAAATTTCCTTTTTGCCGCCCCCTTCCGCCCGCGTTATGTTTTCTGGATCGGGTCCTGACGGACCCGACCCGTATCCATACTGTCTGGTTATAATAAGAACCGATTCACTCGGTTTCAGAGTGATTCGGTTCGATTCAGAACCGGTTCAGACCTTTTGCGGATTGGTTCGAACATTTTGTAACCGATTCGGATCTTTTATAAACCGGTTCGGTTGATTTCAAACCGGTTTGGACCTTTTGGAGCCCGATTCAGACTATTTTCGGACCGGTTCAATGGATTTTCAGACCGGTTCAGTTGTTTTTTAACCGGTTCAGTCAGTTTTCAAACCGATTCAAGGCTTTTTAGACCGGTTCATTCAGTTCTGAAACCGGTTTTAGCCATTTATTAACCGGTTTAGTGGGTTTCAGAACCGATACGATATATTTTTGACCGGTTCGTCCAATTTTTAGACCGGTTCAGCCCTGTTTAGGGCTATGTGGGTGTTTTAGTTGTGGTTTAAGACCGATACGGGCCATTTTAAGGCCGATTCAGTGGTTTTTGACCCACTTAAGCACAATTATGGTATCGGTTTATGAAATTTTGGACTCTTTTGGGTTCACATCATTGAATTATTTGGTTTTGGATTCAATGAATGGCAAATTTTGTATGTAAAGTTTTAATTCATGTATCATGTTTTGCATGTTATTAATTGTGGTGTGCTTTAGATGAATGTTTGGATTATGAATTTGATCTTTGGCCATGTCTATTATTCGAAATGAGTAAGTTTGTACCTATATGTCGCCAAAGTGACCTCTATTGTACGAATTTGCATGTTTTGAACATTAGATGATGGTATACTTGATCCATGCGGGCAATGATCAACCCAAAGGAGGATTGTTGCTTGGTCAAGTTTAAGTATACAGGACAATGAATATGTGATAATTTCTCAGGTTTCCATGTGAATGGCGAGTCAATCCAAAGATAGGCTCGTTATTTGACACGGTTAATTATCTATATTAATTGTTGACCAAGAATACCACTTGCAGTTAGTATTTCAATCCAAAGATTGAATATTAACGTTGCACTGGTACCTTGTGATGGGTTTTGGGCCATTGTGTTAAATTCATTTATATTTGTTGTTTCATCTTTGTACATGTATTGATTGTGAGCATGCTTTGTTATTTTGTTCTTTGTATAGTGAGTTCTGCCTTTATGATATTTGCAAATTTGAGTACAATTCCTGAGTTGAATGATTCATTTTTTGAAAATAAGAAAAGAAAGACTGTTAAAGAAGTTGCAGTTGACCAATCATCCGTTAAGAAACAAAAGAAGCATAAGGAAGGCCTATCAGACTGCTTCTTTTGCAAGGGTGAAGGTCATATGAGGAATGATTGTACAAAGTTTCACGCATGGCGTGAAAGGAATGGTACGATTCTTACTTTGGTTTGCTCTAAGGTTAATTTAACTTCAGTACCCAGAAACACTTGGTGGGTAGATTCGGTTGTTACTACTCACATAAGTGTATCTATGCAAGGCTGCCTAAATTGTCGAACGTCAAATGATGCTGAAAGATTCATCTGTGGGCGATGACAAAAAGGCGAAGGTTGAAGCCATAGCAGATTTTTGGTTGTTGTTAAAGACTGGTTGCTATTTGAATTTGACAGAAACTTATGTGGTACCATTTTTTAGACGGAATTTGGTTTCTATTTCATCGTTGGACAAATTTGGTTATTATTGTTCGTTTGGAGGAAATAGATTTAAGTTGTTTCTGCATTCAAATTTAATTGCTACTGGTTCTTTGTCAAGTAAGGATAACCTCTATTTGCTTGATATGGTTGCCTCATATCATGAAACCTTGTATGTTATGTCTAGTGGTACTGAAAGAAAATTAGCCAGTAAGAATTCTATTATGTTATGGCATAGGCGCTTAGGACATATCTCTAAAAAGGGAATAAAAGGCTTATGTCGAAAGGAATTCTTGAATTCCTTGATTTTGCAGACTTTAACGTTTGCATGGAATGTATAAAGGGAATATGAACAAACATTAAGGGGTTATAATAATCCATCTAGTAAGTCTTTTTTTAATATGGGAAATGCCCATTTCTTTGAGGATATTGAGTTTGGGGAGGTGATCATGTTAGAACCATTGCCTTTGAAGAGGGACCTGAGTCCACTCTATTCAGAAGAAGGCAATGATGTCGATCTCCCTACTGAAGAACAAACTCAACAACCTCAAGAAAATCAAGTAGAGGTGTCACTGAGGAGATCCACTAGAGAGATGAGAAATACAATTTCAAATGATTTTGTTTATCTCCAAGAACATGATGTTGATATGGGCTTAATGGAGGATGATCCTGTCAACCTCCAGCAAGCAATAAAGAGTTCTAAATCTTTTGAGTGGATGGATGCCATGAATGAGGAAATAAAGTCTATGATGGGTAATGACGTATGGGAAGTTGTTCCCTTGCCTGAAGATGTGAAACTCATTGGTTGTAAATGGATATTTAAAACCAAGAGGAATTCGTTAGGAAACATCGAATGGCATAAGGCACGTCTTGTCGCTAAGGGCTTTACTCAAAAGGAAGGCATTGATTATACAGAGACTTTCTCTCCAGTTTTGTTGAAAGAATCTTTCAGGACTATAATGGCACTTGTAGCTCATTTTGACTTAGAGCTGCATCAGATGGATGTTAAGACAACGTTTCTAAATGGAGACATTGATGAAACGATATATATGGTGCAACCAGAAAACTTTGTTTCAGGTGATACAAAGAAAATGGTCTGCAAACTCAAGAAATCCATCTATGGGCTAAAGCAAGATTCCTATCAGTGGTATTACAAATTTCATCAAGTTATAGTTTCATTTGGTTTCGAAACTAATTTGGTTGATGAATGTGTATACTAAAAGTTCAGTGGGGTAAATTTATCTTTCTGGTTTTATATGTCGATGATATATTGCTAGCAAGTAATGATGTGGGCATATTGCATGAAACTAAGAAATTTTGTCAACAAAGTTTGACTTGAAGGATCTTGGTTGTGCATCTTTTGTATTGGGGATCCAAATATTTCGAGATCGTTCTCGGGGTATTCTTGGATTCTCACAAAAGGCCTACATTGATAAGGTGCTTCAGCGATATGACATGAATGATTGTAAACCAGAAGATACTCCAGTTGCTAAAGGAGACAAGTTTAGTCTCAAACAGTGCCCCAAAAGTGAAATCGAATCTAAGGAAATGGAAATGATTCCCTATTCGTCTGTTGTGGGAAACCTTATGTATGCTCAGGTTTGTACTCGTTTAAATATTGCATTTATCATTGGAATGTTAGGCAAATACTTAAGTGATCATGGTATGGATCATTGAAAAGCAGCCAAAACAGTTTTTGAGGTACTTACAAAGAACATAAGATTTTATGCTCACATACAGAAAGTCAGACCAGTGGGAGATCATTGGGTATTCAGATTCTGACTTTGCTGGGTGCCAAGACAGTAGCATAGTATGTTACGAGGCATCCAATTAGGTTTTATGATTGCAAAATTTTGTCACGGGGCTGCGCATTGTTAGTGGTATAGAAATGCCACTATGGTTGTTGTGTGACAATAATTCAGCAGTCATGTACTCTTATAACAGCCACAGTTTGTTAAAGTCGAAGCACATCGACATTAAGTTTTTGGGTTGTTAAAAAGAGGATACAGAATGGTCAGGTGTCTTTAGAGCATATTGAGACAAACTCCATGATTGCGGATCTGCTTACCAAGGGTTTAACACATAAGGTCTTTCACGAACATGTTGTTCATATGGGGTATTATCCTTGGATGATGTGCAGGTTTAGTGGGAGTTTGTATTTTGTTTGCTCTTATGTATGGACACATATTCAGTTTTCTGCAGAATAAAGTTTAAAGTTCTTTGGTTCCATTCTGTGGTTGTGTTTTTGATCTCCATAAGACTTTAAAGTTGGATCAGATCTATGTCATTGATTATGTTAACATTTGTGATCATTGAAGGTTTAGCTAATTTTATTATAGCGAAAACCGCTTTGGTTCTATATTGATATGGTCATGGACGAGATTGGTAAAAATGACGTTTAATAAGATAGCAATTATGAGCTCCTAAGGTTTTGTGTAATGTCTGAATGTATAAAGACATATTAGGCCCAAGTGGGAGATTGTAAGATCATTTGGTGGGCCGGCATATGTCTATGAGGAATTTCAGACATTATGGCTATCTTAACGTAAATATCCGCTTAAGTGATTGCGTTTTGGGATATTATGTCATTTTAGATGGTATGGGGTAATTTTGAAATGTATAGATACAAATACGAAATTACGGACTCTTTGATGGGTGGAATCTGTAATTGTCCCTATTATAAAATGGTAGTGGTCCCTGGGGTCGTGCAATGGTTGCCTGAAACGTTGGTTTCTAGGGTTGTCTCTTCCCCATCTGAGATAGACCTCACGTGCGGCCGCAAAGACCCTGGAAGATCCTACCCCTCGATCTACCATCCAGTGCTTCAGATGGAATCAGGTACGCTTTCGCTTTAAGTTTAATATTTTGTTTAATTCAATGATTTAGCATGAGCATGATCCTGTTTTAGGACATATACGTTTGGTTTTGTGTATGCATCATGGGGAGAAATCCCAACAATGCTTGCGCGTTCTAAGCCAGCTATAAACGTCAGATTAATCACTTGACTAGCCATTTATGTAAAAGATATTAGAAGTTCAACTTCATCTTTCATTTGGAGGTAGATACGGCAAAATGTTGGTGGTTCTTGCAAATCTAACCGGCCTTGTCTGGAGCCCGATAAAAATACTAGGCCTTTGTTTTGCTTTTGCATGTAATAGTTGTAAGTGACTTCAACCAGATGTACTTGGCTTTGGCGACGGAACCAACAACAAGGTGATAGCTGTTGGAGATTCATTTTCTTACCGAACTTGAACCAATGCCACTACTGAGTTGACGGAGTTATTAAGGATACCCAACTTGGAAGTTCTGCTCATGTGTAGCAATTAAGAACAACATGGAAGAAGTTCATATCAATCAGCGTAGGCTTTTTTTTTTAGTTTATTGTCGAAATCATAATATAATAATATAAGATAATAATAATAATAATAATAATAATAATAATAATAATAATTGCTATTATCCTGATGTAAAAGTTGATTGAAAAGTAGACATTGAATTATTCAACACGTACTCATTCTTTGTCCAAGACATCGCTGCAACATGCTGTTCATATTAATATATAAGATATGATCAATATGACTTGACCGGCAGCCCAAGGATGCTTCGTCGACGGACGGCACGCGTGGATATAAATTTCTCTTTTCCAACTTTCTTCTTCATTTTTTTTCTCAGGAACAATCTAAAAAGCCGAACGACATTTCACACGAGTCAGAGAGTTGAAAATATGAGGAAAGGACAAAATTTGTGAAGCTGAATAGGATTCAACCAACGCAGCCTACGACATCCGTTCGATCGAACTAGCATTGAATGATTCCAAACTTATCAACAATTGTGTGCCAGAACAAACCCAACAAAATCAGACTACGATCTGCTTCTTGACTCAGGTAGAAATCATCACTACTTCATCATTCCAAGAGAAAGTGGCACATATTTCATTGGAACACCAAAGTCAATGAAGAGATAAGGGAAAGCTATCATTATAACAGATGTTTCTGGATAATCCAAATTACGGGGACTTCTCTTCCAAACTACCCACATCAATATAAAAGAATTGTTAAAGCAGATTCCAACGTTAAAGTTCACCAGTGAGTCTCAAGAACTGCATTATCACATGAGGGATTAAGAAAGCTGTGAACTCGGTCAGACGGATAATGGATTCCCAGGTCCAACCCGGCTGCAAACCTCCCCTATTCAGAATTTGGATCAGGTCCTCACTCTGAAAAAACAGGATATATTTCTTGTTCAGTTCGGTTCGTTTTCAAACTAAGATTGGGCGGCCAGTAAGGCTGGGCATCGGGCCGGGCCGGGCCAGGCCGGCCCGATAAAAATGTAAAAATGAAGCTCAATAACCGAAACGGGCAGGCCCGAGGCCCAGCCCGATTAATAACGGGCCGGGCGGGGTGAGATGGGCTTTGGCCCGGCCCATTATTGGAAAAAACAAACTCACTCCGGCCCATTAATGATCTGTACTACAATATTAAATTCCTTTGTTAAGGTTCATAAAACATGAAAGTTCTCATTTTTCAAAACAGCATGATTAGCCGAACATAATAGGGAAGGGTCCTTAGGATGCATCGAGAGAGAAACCCTAAGTTCCTAACGTTAAGTACTTAAGTTGATTTTTTTTTTTAAAAAAAATCTATCGGGCTCTCGGGCCGCCGATGGGCACAACGCCGAGCCCGGCCTGTTATCTACCGGGCCGGGCCGAGCCCGGTAATTAACGGGCCGAAAATATTGTTGTCAAGGCCCGGGCCCGAGTCGGGCCGGGTACCGGGTACCCGGCGGTGGCCCGGCCCGGTGCCCAGGCTTAGCGGCCAGGTACCCAACCTTCGACTTATCTTAGTTTGGTACGGAACGCCCGGTGGCTTTCGGGTACCTGGCCTCGGTCGGGCTGGGCCTAGGCCGTAAAAAAGGGTCTTAAACTGGCTCAACAACTTCTTGGGTCAAACCCGACTCGAGCCCAACATTAGCCATAAAAAATTAGTTTTTATTGTATAAATATATGTATATTTTATTATACATATATGTTAAATTTATATATATTAAATATTTTTATTAAAATTGTTTCAGGCCATTCTGGGCCCCAGCTTAGACCTTGATAGCCAGGTCCAAGCCCGCCGAAATTCCACTTTGAATCGGGCAGGGCCCACACATACCACCCCGACCCAAGCCTAACTTTGAACCAGGCTGGGATTGGCCCGATGCTCAACCTCACTTTGGACTTGATATATTTTGTCTTTATTAGGGTGAAGGAACAAATAGAAATGAGAGAAAAAAAAACCTTGCATAAGGCTCAATATTGGTGAGATGTAGTTTGAATTGGTGAATTTAAAAAGAAAAAGGCTTGCATTGGTGAGATCTAGTTTGAATTGGCGAATTTAAAAGAAAAGAAGGCTTCCGGAAGGGCTCAATATTGCTGAGGTCTAGTTTGAATTGGTGAATTTAGACTTAAAACACGGGCCTGGATGAAAGCCAGTCCTCGTCCAGAACATCAGGTCATGGATTTGGATCTCTATTTTAAGATCCACGTAAACTAGGAAGACTCCAGCATAAAAGCAATCGCCTAAGCTCCCCTGGCTCTCGGATCTCTCATTATGGGACACTAAATTGAACAGTTGAGGACTTAAGGACCAATCAGGTTTGGGGACATGACAGACAGTCTCTTTCGTTTTCCCATCTGTCTCCAAAATGTCCTGGAGGCATTTGGTAAGATGAAAACTTTTTTCCATGATGGGCCGTTTGATGGCCAGAAAAAAATTTTTAGAATTGAAGAAACAGAAAAATGTTTCCGTTTTTTCAAAACCAGTTTGTGTTTGTTATGCTGGAAATATTTTTTTAGAAAAAAATTTATTTGTTTGATGGAAATGGTGAGGAATGAGGAAGAAGAGAAGGAGGGAGGAAGACGAAGGGAGCGAGAGAGGAAGGAGGAGGAGGAAGGAAAGAGAAGGTAGGAAGAAGAAGAAGGAGGAGGAGGAAGATTGGGGTTGTTGCCGTTGGATTGGCGGAGTGAGCTGGGGTTTGCCGCCGGTGTGCTTCAGATTCCGGCGGGGGCGACTTTCCTTATTTCTCGATAAACAGTGGATTTCAGGCGCATCGAACGCCCCCTGAAGGTATGGGACACATTCACGGTTGCCGCTATCAAACGCCCCATGAACGAAAATAGCAAAACAGAGGGAGGAGAGGCCATTGCTCAAGTCAGGCCGATGTCATTTGAAAAGACAAGGATGGTTTCCAATTTTAAAATGAAAAGACAAAGTTTTAGCTTCTTCTTAGAAACAAGTTTCTTAAATAATTTAAATAAACGGTCCCAGCATGAATAACTAACTTACCAACCATGTTTGTCAAAACGCTAAAACCAAGATATTGTATTCCTGCCGTCTGCAAAAACAAGATGAACAAACGGGACCTTGAGTCGGACCGTGTTTGATTTTCAAGGAAGGGATGCAGGGCGTCCATTCTGGAGTCCCCTTTGTACTCCCACGCATCCTGTGTCTGACAAGCGCGTTGGTCGTCCAGCATTCCCATTCCACAGGACGGCCTCTTGCCTGGTTACAAAGTGGATGGGAATGAAAGAGAGAGATAAAAGCTGCCAACTCCCGCTTTTTGAATGAGAAACTTGGTCTACCTTTTTTTTTTTGTAGTAGGACCCAAAGCTGCTGACTGTTTTCCAAATCAATAATTCGGTTTCCAGCAAACTCTTTAAATAACTGGCCTTAGAGGTTTTACACTACGAGCCAGCGACAAAATCTCTCATCTTAATTGGTTTGTCTCAAGGAAATTTTGGGAAAAAAACCACCATATTGACCTCAATAACTATATTGGAATCCAGTGAATCTTGTCCCTTGATCGACTATGATGAACGGCTGATATAAGTTGGAAACAAAAAAAATAATCGTTCTCAATAGGCCGATTTCAACTACTGTAGTTCCTCCTATTCCTCATGGTACATGTCTGACCTTTTTTTTTTCTTTCTACCGCATTTTAGTTTAAAGCATATTAAAATATTTGAGAAATACAGGTCAGGTCAAGGCAGCGGTTGCGCCATTGTCCTACATCAACAAAGATTAATAAATACAGAAATAATTGCTGATCTTTTAAAATTTTAAATATATAAAAGTACCAAGAAAGGAAAATGTCAAAGTCATAGGCATCCAACGTCACCTGTCGGCTCAGACTCATCCTATAAAAGCTCAATGGCTTATGGTCTGATGAGACGAACCCTGAGTGTCGCCATGGGCTGCTTCTCCTCCTGCTTCTCCCTCTCCTCAGCCACCAACTCCGGCACCTTCCGCTGCGTTCGCGTCGTCCACCTCAACGGCTTCGTTGAGGACTTCGCCGGTCCGGTCGCCGTCCGGGAGGTCGCCAGCCTCGAATCGAAGCAGTTCGTTTGCTCGCCGGCACAATTGAGGTTGTTCGATCCGCACCCACTTCGGCAGGACGCCGTTCTCCAGCCAGGTCAGCTTTATTTCTTGTTGCCTCTCTCCGCCTTCCAGTCCGATACCTCCCCCGTGAACCTCGCCGCCATCGTGGGCCGGCTCACCGCCGCGGCCAACCAGGCCACCAGCAGCTCCGGGTCGGCACACGTCACGTGCTTCTCAAGCATATGGAAACGGAACCGGTCATGCACGAGCATCAACCATCAAGAAACCGATTCGATTCAGGAGCGGTTCTCGAGTCTGTGGGGCCAGAGCGGTGATTATTCAAGAATCAATCAACTGCCAAGCGATTCGGCGAGTTCAGATCCGGTTCTCAATAGTATCGGCTCAAGGGCGCAGACGTGGAAGCCGGTCCTTGAGACGATAGACGAGGGGTCGTTTAGGCTGCTCGAGCCATAAGCGGTGTGAGTCGATGCCCGAAACTGTTCGCTGCATTTGGCGTACGCATTCAATTATCGTTGCTTTTGGAGGCCCCATGGAAGAGTTTAAACCGAGACGAGAGAAGTGGGCCCGGGTGCCTTTTGACAATTTGGTTGGGAGTGACGACTACGACAAAAGAACCGAACCATGAATCAGCCGTACCGCCACCAGGGGATCGGCTTTTAGGCCGCGGGTTGATATTAACGTGCAACCCACAAATGGGACTCGGGGAACCCAATGGTGCTTCATTGACCTAAAATGCTAGCAACTTGCAAGGGCACCAAACAAGTTGCTTTTCTTGAAAAAGTCCCAAAGAACGGTGAATTGTATGACTCACAACGTGACGCCCTATTTACATTCTTCTTAGGTTTTCTTCCTAGGGATTTTCATTTATTTATTGTATATAGGTTTCATTTTTGCTTTTTTATAAATAATGATGTGAGCCCTGAGAACCATGTCTAGTCAATGTCACTCAAAAAGGGTACCCAAAAAATGCGATGTATGTTCAACTATAGTGTCGAACTCAACAAATATGTGACTCTAAGAGGCCGTTTGACATTAGAAACACTGTTGTATCAATTTACCATAAACTACGCACATGTTGTTTTTAATGCCAAAAAAAAGTTGTTTCTCATAAATATGCACCAACATTAAGGCGGTTTCCACAAAATGTTCCAACTGTAACTCCCTCATAAAAAGTCATCTCGCATTTCAGGCGTAAGGCAAGGAAGACATAATATTGAGCCCCACCTAACTCAAATGGGGATAGGGGCCAAGAAGCCCCTTGCCAGCCAACACCTAACTGCTCCACCTCAAGATTGACTGTCCTGGTAAACTCCAATAGATGATTGTCCACGTCTCTACCGGACGGGAATCCAACGGTGAGAAACCATCAATCGGGTGGCCAGTTATCATCAAATCAAATAACCTTGAAAAACTACTCGCTGCTTTGAGTTCATGGCACCCCCACAACAATAAGTAACTAGAAAACATCTTAGATAAGAGGATATATTCAACATCCCATGATTGACATGCTAGGTTTTTACTTAGGCAGAGGGTCTTACGGGTTGATGGCAATGAAGGCAAGAGGCCCCAACTAGAGGCAACGTGGTGCCACCCAGTTGCAGTGCTGGAGCCAAATGTACAGTGGGGTGTGAGCGATTGCCCACACGAACCTGACAAAGTTTGCTCTTTTATATATATATATATATATATATATATATATATATATATATATATATATATATATATATATATATATATATATATATATATATATATAAAGAATTAAAGATATTAAATTAATGTCCATCTCCTGTAAATTTCTGGCTCCACTAGTTCTCAGTTGGTGGAACTGAAGAATCTGTGCACTTATTAATTACTTAATTGTTTCATCATCAAAGTTGCGTATAACTCAAACCAAAGGAGTTAGCGCCAGTATTGTAAAATTTGTCTCGATGTACGCCAGCATTATCAGCCCATACGGGTATGGACAGAAAAAATAGACAAAAAAGGGGGCTCCAAATGATCTCTGACAAATTTTGGCCGATTTGGTAGTTATAACGGCCAACTCTGCGTATATATATTATATGCATTTACTATTGTATAATATATTGGGAAAATTTAATATTTTAGTTCTTAATATGAAAAGTACTTTGGCAAGGGGGCCGGGCCATCTCTATCCTTGCGTATAGGCTGACATGACGTACTATTGAAGTTTCTTAAATGATCGAAACTTGGCCCAACTTTTTCACAAATTAGAGTGCAGTCAACGACTTCAAAATAACATAACAGAAAAAGATAATGTGTTTGAGCATTCTACAAATAGACCGGCAATCAGATCATTTTCATTTAAATGTTAAAGTCAACGAGTTGTAAAGTGGGCCGAAAAGAAACTATTGATGCTCAATAAAAACCATCTTAGAGTCAAATCGATGGCTGAAATACGATTGTAGCTGGGGAATGACAATTCAAATTTTGCGTGGGATCCCGATCTAGAGCAAACAGTAGATTGGTTTTGATCAATGTTGTCTTGTGCGATGAGGCAAAGTGATGTGCTAAGTCTCTGAAGCGAGGCGTCGTGAAGTGTAAGCTTGAGGGCAAAATATTATTTGGTATATAATATCCATAAATATAATGTCTAAAATAAAAATAAAAATAATGTCCTAAGGTGATTTTGATGCAATCTCAAGATATTCTAGTTTTCGGATTCATAGATTTAGTTCTGACCTTTTGACAACCTAATATTTAAGTATGTTCAACTCACTTATTAGAGAAAGTTTGCAGACGCACATCAAAATCTCGTTCAAACTAAACTAAAGTGACGAATGGATTAATTGCGTCATTTCATCTATGCAAAATCTGTCCATGGCGATCAACTGAAGCCCGTTCAGAAGGGGGTTTTGATGGGGAGGAGGCTTTTAGGAATCTCTAGAGTGTCCGAAGTAATAAAGAGAAAATCTTCGTAAATATTGGGCAAAAATGTATTTAGGTACCTGTGACCTGAGGCGTGCGCCTCAAGCAAGCCTCACGCATCAACATGAGGCGGACGCTAACCATGTTGAGGCACACGCCTTAGGTCAGGGGCGCTCCACCCAAAACGCCTTGGGGCGTTTTGATGGGTGGAGCGTAGTGAGGGGTGCGCCTTTAACAACATTGGTTTTTATACCATTGGTACAGAGTCAGGGATGCCGATTCCTAAGACCACATTCCTATAAAGGGCGTGGAATAAGGATCTTTCGCCTTTGGTGACTACTTCCTCCAAAACAGCCATAGAGGACATTATGTCATTAGCAATTTCGAACATTATGTGCTATTTAAGGAGAAATATTATTGATCAATTAAGTTTGATATTTAGTCATTTCATATGGTATGAGATAATTTTTATATGTATGGATACTTTTATGTAATTTTGGATTCTATGATGGGCTAAATCCAAAATTAGTCTTAATATTGAAAACAATGGTCCATATGCCATATGTAGAAAAAAAACATTTTTCAAGGTTTTCTCTTTCTCATGTGAGAGAAACTACATGCTATGTAAAGAGGCCGGAAGATCCTCCAGCCAGATTCTACTATGGCTTTCTTCGATAAGGATTCAGGTAAGCCTCCTCTTCAACTCATATTGTGATTTAATGATTCATCGTGAACATATGTTTTTTGTTTTGGAGAAATATTTAGTTTTATCAATTGGCATAAGAAACAATGTTTATTATTATATCCAGTGGTAGAGTCAAATATTTTTTAATGTGGAGAACTAGTATATAGTATGTGAAAAAATTTTCAAATTAAAATATACGTTATTTTAAAAATAAAACAAATAATAATAGTTATGAACAAACTTACAATTGGTCCCAACAAGCAAATCATATCGTTATAGTTATAAACAAAATTACAATTGGCCAATTGCATCAAAAAAGTCAATTAAATAACTATAGTTATGAACAAATTTACAATTAGCATAGAAAAGTAAATCAAATAACTATAGTTATAAATAAATTTACAATTGGCCTCAAAGAGTGAGTCAAAAAACTATAGTCATGAACAAAATTACATGTGACCTCGTCTATTTTTCATATTCTGAAAACAATGCATGATTCTTCATCACTCATAGTGTCAAATGTGTTCATCTCAATGTAAGTGGCTAAAGCATCATTGACCCATTCATCTCCCATATTGTTACGAAGCCTAGTTTTGATAACATTTATAGCTGAAAATGCTCTCTTAATACTTGCAGTTTCAACTGGTAAAGTTAGTATCAATTTAATCAACAAATACACCAGAGAAAATATTATGTGTTTTCCAGTTGTTACGATCATTTTAGATAGTTCAATCAAATATTTCAAGCTTGAAAACTCTTTAGTAGTTTTCATGTCTCCAGCATATACATCTAATTGACTTTGAAATCTATAGAAGTCTGTTCCATTGAAGTCTTTAAGATAGAACTTGGCAAAATGAATCAACTTATGTTTGTTAAAAACAAAAAAAAACTATTCTTTGAACTTAAGCATGCCATTGAAAGAAGAAGTGATGTATTTGTTTTAGTGAAACAACACTTCAACTCTTGAAGTTGCATATCAATAACAACATAAAATACTTCAACACGATAATGATCCAAAATGTAATCCTTTCATGTACATGCCTGAGTCGTCCTTAAGGTGTAGAGTTATCCTCTAAATTAAGCACAAATATATCAAATTTATTGTAAAATATAAAAATTGCACTCATAAAGGTCTCTCAATCATTACCTCTCAGATCTTGAAAGCATGTTTTTGTTACAATAACTAAACTCATAGCATTTATAATATCTTGATCTTTTCATTGGAGTGTTTGTGAAAGTGCATCAGTTATCCCCAAAAAGTTTATACATCAAATGCAAGCCAAATATAAATTCAAATTTTACAATGTATGTATCAATTCAAGTGCCTCCCATTTTCCTTTACTTATATTTTCTATAATAAAATTTAATACTTTAATCACAAAAGGATAAATGTTGACTAAATTGAGTGAAGCATCATAATGAGAACTCTAGCGAGTATCACTAGGTCATTTGAAACTCATCTCTTGATTTAATCATTGTCCTATTTGTAATTCACTTCACTCAAGTGATTCAATAATTCTCATGCATTCTGCTTTTCAAACAAGCGTAGACCTTTTGCAAGAAATAATGAAAAAATTTGACAATCTAGATAATATTTCAAAAAAGAACTTAGTTACCAGATGATATTCAACAACAACAATTAGTGCCAATTGGAGCTAATGTGCAAAACAATGAATATAATGTGCAGACTTGTTCTCATTTAATATAAGAGTCTTTAGTCCATTAAATGCTCTTTTCATATTGCTTTCTCCATCATAACTTTGTCTACACAAACTTGTTGTGTTCAATCCATGCTTGCAAAATGTTTCTTTTATTGCTGCTTTTAATGACATGGCACTTGTCTCAAAAACATGTATAAGGGCAAGAAATTACTCAATTACATGACCCTTCATATTAACAAATTGTAATACAATTGCCATTTGTTATTTCATCGATATATCTCAAGAATCATCAAGCAATAGAGAAAAAGAAGTATGTCCAAACTCCTTCATAATGGCAATTGTAGTTTCTATTGCACATGTTCTTGCAATATCTTTTTGTATATCAAGAGATGACAACTTGTTATTGTTTGGAGCATTCTTCAATACAACATTATCAATTTGGCTACTAATATTTGCAAAAGATTTCAATATCTTGATAAAATTTCTTCTATTGAAATGTGGTTTACTTTCACCATGCCCTCGAAATGGTAATCTTTGCCTTAACAGTATACATATTACATTGATAGATGCCTAAAAACGAGTTTGATATTCATTTTTTTGTTAGTTACTTTGCTTTTGAAACATTGTATTGATACGCTTTTCTGCATTAAGCTGGTAAACTTTATTCATGCTACATTATTATGCTACATTATTATGATTGTTAAGGCCCCCAATATATAAATCAAATATCTTATTCTCTTCCAATTGTTAAACCCATAAGATACAAATGCTCTGTAACGAATGTGTTAGTATGTTCTGGACTGAAAATGTAGCAATATTGACAATATGCTCTATGTTTGCCTGGATTGTACTCCAACCAATTCTTATACTCATCAAATCATTTTGGATTAAACTTTTGTTTTTTATGGTTGGGCTGAAAGTCACAATTACGAGGCTGACAAGGGCCTCACAGAAGATAAGCTCTGTGAATACATTCCTGAACATTGAGATGATAAGTTGACATACGAGGATGAAGCATAGGATCTACAGGCAACTCTGCTTTGTCAAATTCTACGTCATTTTACTTTTCATTTGATTCTCCTTCTTTGCTTGATTTAATTTCTTCTTGTTTTGAAGAATATTTATCAGATATAAGCGTTCTCACAACAAACTTATCTATGCTTATTCATTAAAAATAAAATAAAAAAATAAATAGTATACAAAGAACATTAATACTTTGTAGTTTTATTTCTGTAATTTTCTTATAACCATATTATCAAGAACAAACATCTTTTAACAATTGCATCATTGGTTAAAATATCATCATAAGTGCATAATTTTGTTTTGTCTCAGTTATCTTTTGTCCTAAACAAATATCTTCTACTAAAGTATGTAAAAAAGCATGCACCATAGTTGCAGGCTTTTAGCTTGTCTTAGTTATCTCATGTCCTAAAAAAAAAGTCTTCTACAAAAGCATATAAAAAGTAAAAATACATACACCATAATTGTAGGCTTTTGGTCTGTCTCAATTATCTCCTGCCCTAAACAATATCTTCCACTAAAGCATATAAAAAAACATATATCATATTTACAGGCTTTTGGCTATCGCAATTATCTCATGTTCTAAACAAATATTTTCTACTAAATCATGTAAAAAGTAAGAACACATACACCATAATTACAGGCTTTTGACCTGTCTCAGATATCTCATGTTCTAAACCAATATCTTCTGCTAAAGCATGTAAAAAAACATACATCATATTTGCAGGCTTTTAGCTTGTTTCAGTTATCTTTTGTCCTAAAAAAAAGTCTTCCACTAAAACATGTAAAAAGTAAAAGCACATACACCATAATTGCAGGCTTTTGGTCTATCTCAATTATTTCATGTCCTAAACAAATATCTTTTACTAAAACATTCTAAATAAACATATATCATATTTGCAGGCCTTTGGCTTGTCTCAATTATCTCATGTCCTAAACAAATATCTTCTACTAAATCATGTAGAAAGTAAAAACACATACACCATAAATGCAGGCTTTTGACCTGTCTCAATTATCTCCTGTCCTAAACAAGTTTCTTCTACTAAAGCATGTAAAAAAAAATATACATCATATTTGCAGGATTTTGGCCCATCTCAATTATCTATTGTCCTAAACAAATATATTTTACTAAGTTATGTAAAAAGTAAAAACACATACACCACATTGCAGACTTTTGACCTTTCTCAGTTATCTCCTGTCCTAAACCAATATCTTCTATTAAAACATGTAAAAAAACATACATCATATTTGCAACTTTAATATACCTCAATGTGCTTAATATCTTGGGGAACTTCTCATGGAAGTCTTCGACTTTGCTCTATTTTGTTAATCAATTGTCTTGTTCATTACAAAAACAAAACACATAAAAATTGATATGCATTTTCTAAGTACGCTAGTAAAGCTCAGCAAAAAAAAATATTGAATAACAAAACAAGTACCTCAATATGCTTAATATCTTGGGGAACTTATCAGAAAATTTTCAACTTTCTCTTTTGTCAATGAAGTTACTATTAGGATCTCGAATGTCATGTGCATTGTAAAAACAAAACATATATATTTGATAAGAATTTTATAGAATCTTAGACAAGTATAAGAGATAAGCACTTCTAAGTCATGTTGACCTATGATCCTATGATGAAAAGTATAAAAAAGCACATTGTGATAATCAAATAAAAGACAACTTAGCAAGAGAGCTTCATGTCATCGGATTATTCATGATTAATAATTATTTATATTGTAATGTTTCACAATCTAACTAGATGTTTAACTTTTAATTAGCAAAGAACAACAGACTTAGAAAGAGAGCTTCATGTCCTCCGATTATTCGTGATTAATAATTATTTATATTGTATTTTTTCATGATCTAACTAGATGTTTGACTTTTAATTAGCAAAAAAAAACAAGCCTTGGAAAGTGGCCATGCGTGTTGTGATTCCCACATCAGTAGTATTATGTTGTGCCAATTTTTTGTACTTTAGGTGGAGGCATATGAAGAAGCCAATAGGTATTGTTCTTTCTTTTGTTAATTTTCTTTTTGCATCAAAAATTAAATTTTGGCATGGTAGAATTTAAATTGCTTGCACAATGTTAATCTTTTTTTAGAAAAGTACAAGAGCTTTAATTGAGCAAGAATGCACCAAAATATGGATGGTAAAAGAAACTTTCTTTAGGCAAATTAACAAGAAAAAAATCAATTAAAGAGGAAACAGTATCTTTAAGTTGCTAATGTCATTCTTATGTTAACACACAACTATTTTCTTCACATATCTCATGTAAGTGGGAAAATTAGGGCTAACCATTGCAAAGTGGAGATTATGTTTAAGACCATCTAATTAATTTCAGCATAAACAAAATCGTAAGGGGAAAACTGAAACTAAAAATCAGCAATCAAAGGGGGTAACTGAAATATCCAAAACAATAATTAGAAAACCTAAATAAAAACATCCAAATCAAAGAAGACGTGAGTGAGTGACTGTCCATGGACCATCGGCCAGCCATCACCCTTTGTTTTGGCCCTTGTGGCCTCATCAAGGATCAGACATCCCTTGATTTCACAGCCAAGTACCCACAAACCCAAAATTAGTAATCAAAATGGGAAAATTAAACTCCCCAATAGTAAGTAGAAAGTTTAAATAGAAACGCCCAAATCAAACTTATTATACGAAGAAGAGATAGATAGTTTGAGGGAGAGAGCCATACTGAGTGTCCATTGGCCATCACCCTTTGGCCCTTGTGAACTTGTCTTTGAGTCTGTGACTTCCTTGATTTCACTCCTAACTACTTAGTACCCACAGTCAGAGACCCCACATCAACATCATACAACCACACCAACTAGTAACGACTATTAATGAAATACGATGAAACAAGTATACCAACTATCATGATTCAAGAACAATATAAAGACTCTAACCATAATATAAGATTTAATAAAAAATGATTCAACGAACTCATGATTCAAGAAGAAGAAGAAGAAGCACTCACGTCTCACATTCTCACCACCACAGCACACTCCACATGTCTATGATTCTATCAAGAAGCGGTCATTTGGGGCATGGGGGCAAACTTTCACCGGTGTCCGCTGCTTGGTGTTGGCGATTGGCAGCATAGCTATGGGGAAGCAATGCCGGAGTGGGCCAGTCTCTGATGAATGATGGAGCAACCGTAGCTGCACTGCAAAGGGAAAGGATCCCATTTTGTAACTGCCCTAATGGCCCTTCCCCCTTTCTGATTTGGTGAATGGTTGGGCAGGGAAACAAAATGTTTCCGACTTTGAGACTTTTAGACTTTTAAAACATTGACTCTGAAGGGCTTTTAAACTCTCAAAGTTGAGACTTTGTGCTCTGTGGGGCCCGACCCAAGTCTAGCATGGACAACACATGTTGTTGGACTTAGATGGAGCTCTTTTGCAATAGGAGCTTTCATGGGCTGGCGTGGGCAGTGGCCCATGCCAGACCACACGTAGCTCTGCTGCTGGTTATATGTGGGCCAGACTACACGTAGCTCTGGTACTGATTATATCATTGCATGTGTTGGTAATGCTGTGTTTTTTCATTCATTTTTCTATGACTTCTTTCACTCCCTCATGTTCTATGGTTCTCTCATATTAGAATCACTTCCCTATTCCATTGTAGAGCAGCCTCATCAGGTGCATGTAGATGTAGAATAACCATCAAATGATGGGTTGAAGATATGACCATTAGAATGCCGAATGGCAACCAGGTGGCGTAATGGAGACAAGGAGAGGCTAGTTTTGCCCCACCCGTTGATGACACAGGCACCATCACCAAGTGACTAGAAGGGAGGGCACTGTCCCCTTTCATTGACATGGTCTACAGAGAGGACCGTTGACCCTCCTTTCTGCCTAAACTTGACAAAGAGGGAGAGCAGCTCACTCTCTCCTCTTTTTCGTTGGTAAGAGGAACAGAAAAGGGAAGGCGACAAGCCCTCCCCTTCTTTGTTTTAGAGTGAGAGAGCTAGAGGGTTACCTTTTACAAGCCAACACAATGAAGGGCTGTCACACACTGACCTTTTAACACTCAAACATTTTTTTTCTAAACATAAAGCATCGAGGTGTGACTACACAACAATTCAAAAAGATGATGAGCCAAGCAATTCAAAACAATGGGGCGAACTTTCATTTATATAACTATTTTGTTTCATACAAAACCACATCTATGTGTATAACAAAAATGCCCCAACCATATGATTGATGTCTAACAAAAACAAGACATCAATACAAATAAACCAAGACGCACCGGCACTTAACAAGAAAACAAAACCTCCCCACTAGGACGTGAGTGAAGCCATCTGCTCAACCTGCTGCCCCGGGTCCGCCAAAACCTGAAAAAGAAAACAACTGAAGGGTCAACCTTCACAGTATGACAACAAGCCAGGAAAATACCAAACCCTTTCATGTAGGGTTCAAATAAGAGAACAAATATCAAAATCATCTATCATCATGTCGTGTCACAGTATGACACGTAAATGCCACTTAATGGCCGCACTAACACAATTTCAATCTCATGCAAGGCCTGCTTAAACATAACATTTGCCTTCATATCATTCACATGCACATCAATCTCACACATTCAATCATTTACATTACATTTTCATTAACTTTAGTGAATAATCAGTTCCTGTGGGTGCAACACAGGCACGTGCATACCATGGGTGGCCTACAGCCGAGAGACAACCCCCATGGTGGCCCATAACAGTATGGATCCATTTCATCCACTGCAGCGGTAGAGCACTCAACCCTGAATGTGTGAATTCCAAGGAGAGATACTCAGCCTTCCCTAGGACACCTAGGTTGGGAAGAAGGGAGCCCAACGCTCCAAGATAACACACAACACTAGCTTGGGGCCTTGCACCGCCTGCGCTCCGAACAGGCGAGACCAGTGGCGAAAGCGGGATGTCTCCCAAACACATAGCCACATCCCACTGGCCTCTCATCTTTTAATCATTCATTATTATCACTAGATTAACACATTGACAAACTGACTGGCTAGCTCATGAGGTTGGTACTTGATGTGCCCGGTGTACCTGCAACCACAGTCAAACGATAAGTTCTCTTTTCGCATCGCTATACAACAGATACAAATCTGAAAATGCTATCATCGAGGCTTGTCTTCGCCTCAAATGGGTGTCGACCCACGAAGCCCTCCAAAAGTGTCTCTTCCCAACCCTCGAGGTTGCCACCAACAATTAGAAATCAAAACTTGTATTCGACTTATCACATGTACGATTCTCACTTGTTTTCCTTAGTTGAGGCGTCTTCTCCACCTTAAGATCCTCAACATACAACATATATGCACATCAATAGCAACATATCTCTCAAGCTCGCTAAAACGATTATAAACGTTCACCACAACAATAACCATCCTTCCCTATTGCTTCGAAAATCAACCCATCATGTTTATAAGATCATTGTAGACATGGATCATCGTTCCTCCACATGAGTCCTAAACCATCCCCAAAATAGTGACATCGTTAACAAGCATCCTAATTCATCAAATCTTAAATCTAGCATGCTCCATTAATAATTATGCATGCTGCAACAACAAATATACAACAATCTAGGCTCGATTAGGCCTTGCTCACCCGAATTTAAGAGTCTAGGCTGCTGCAATCCGTCCGGCAGCCACCTCAAATGTTCGATCAAGTGTCAATGCCCACGATTGCTTGCTGGCGCCGCCAACTACACGCTCTATTTGCTGGTAAGAGGGGGAGGATAGACTCCTCCTGCTGCAATCCATTCAAACGACAAAAGTTACGATGAGAATCCGCAAAAAGGAGAGGAAATTAGAGGTCTGCCGTGAGAAGAAGGTAGTTGGCAAGGCCAAAAAAAACAAAGGGGCTCGGCTGAGAGTGGCTCACACGATTAGGGAGAGGGAGCCGACAGAGGGAGAGCACTGACGGAGAGGGGAGAGTGCAGGTAGAAAGGGCGAGGGAGTGGCGGAGGAGGGGAAGAGCACGAGAGACAGAGGGTTTCGTAAGAGAGAGGTCGTGCGGTTGAGAGGGGAGAAGAAAAGGGAAGAAAAAAAAAGGGAAAAAGGAGGGGAAGAGGCAGAGGTCGAGAGGGCTTACCCTCGGGCTGCCGCCGTCGCCGCGGCCACCGCCGCCGCTGCCACTGTCGTCGTCGTCGCTGCTCACCCCACCGCCTAGTTCTTCACTGCGTCGGGTCGCCGGTGACAGAAAGGGCAACGAAGGGGGGAACCGAGAGGAAGGCGGAGAGGAAGAGGCGTCGGGCTCTTCACGAACATGGGGCTCGGGTTCGGGTCTGGACCCTGACCGACCCAACCTGCCAAAAAGCCGAGCGTGACAAGGGCAGCCGTCCTGCCCCCTTCTTTCCTGTCGTGCTACATAAGAGTGGGAGAGAAAGGGGTTCCACATATAGTGGGACATCTGGGTGCTAAATGGTGTCTAACAGTCACCCAATGGCCACCTAACTCAGTTCGGAGGCATTGCCCCCTCACCTCCTCTACTGGCCATTTGGCCATCACTAATAGAGGTGGGAGGTGGTTCTTTAATTTCATAAGGTAATAAAAAAAATCCAGTTAATGATGTTGTGAACCGGTTCAATGTTATGTGGACTGAACAAATTAACCAGTTCTTTGAGATTCTAAGCCATTTTCAGGGACTTTTCAAGCTGGTTCATCTATTTTCAAATCAGTTTGACTGTCCTTTCAACCGGTTAATTATGTTTTTAAACCGGTTCAACCCAATTTTGGGCAGTACGGGTGTTTTAAACTTGGTTTTGGACCGAGATAGTTATTATAAGAAAAATTTGATGGTCCTTTGACATGTTCTAGCATATTTTGGATCGGTTCATAAAGTTTGACATATACCAACTCTCTTTATTGGTTCATTAGTGTTTTGAAATCAATAGAAGGCAACTTGTAGTGTTATTCTAATAATTCAAGAAACCTTTTATCATGTTTCATTGTTGTTTAACGTTATGCATGTACCCAAGTAAATTTTCAAAACATGAGTCTAATCTTTGATCATGTCTATTGTTCATGAATGAGTAGATTTACATTTCATGTCGCCAAAGTGGCCTCTATTGTGTAAATTTACTTGTTTGAAATATTAGCTGATAGCATGCTTAATCTATGCGAGTAGTAATCAACACAAATGAAGTTTGCCATTTGGCACATAGTTCAAGCATACATGATAATGAATATGTGATGATTGTCACTTTTCTATATAAATGATGAGTCGGTCCAAAGAAAGGCTCAGTGTTTAATAAAATTAATTGTCTATATTTATTGTTGACTAAACATACAATTGATATTTTGGTCCAAAAAAATTAGATATCAATGGTGCACTGATCTATTATGATGAGATTTTGACCATTGTTTTGAATTCATTTATGCATTATTTCATATATATATATATATATATATATATATATATATATATATATATATATATATATATATATATATATATATTAATTGTGTGTATGTTTGGTATCTTGTTTTTTGTATAATGAGTTCTTCTGCTATAATGATATCTATAAATCTGAGATCTACTCCCAACTTAAATTGTTCAAATTTCAAAATTTGACAAAGAAAATGTTATGATTGTTTTAGGTTGTATGGATTTGGACTTTGTGCTTTGGAAAGAACTCCCTATCAGGACAAACAAAACTTTGAGCAGTGAAAGTATTTTAATTGCTCAAGTCTTGTGATTATGAAAAAATATATCCCATAAAACATCACAGGTTATATTCTTAAAGATACTAGTATCAAACATTTTTCAATGAAGTTGAAAAGCATTTTACAAAAAATGAGAAAGTTGAAACAAGTACTCATGTGAGTAAATTTGTTACAGTAAAATATAAAGGCTAAGGGAACATAAGGGAGTATATTATAGAGATGTCTTATCTTGCTTCAAAATTGAATGTACTGGGTCTGAATTTATCAGAGGACTTTATAGCGCATATGGTTATTCTTTCCCTTCTATCACGTTGCGCATAGTTTATATTTAGTTATAACTGCTAGAAGAAAGAAATGGACCTTAATGAACTCATTTTGCACTATGTGGATGAGGAAAAGAGGTTGAGGTGGCACAAGACAGTGAGTTAGTGATCACTTGATTAGTATGCCCAAAAGCAAGAAAAAAAAAGCAACCAAGTTGTAGTTGACTCTTCATAAAAAACGAGAAGCCTAAGGAAGACAAATTATGTTGTTTTTCTGTAAGAGTGAGTCATATGAAGAAGGACTTTATCAAGTAGTATGTGTGACATGAAAGATAAAATGTACGCTTCTCACTTTGGTTTGTTTTGATGTTAATTTGACTTTGTATATATACACACTTGGTGGATAGATTCAGATGCCACTATTAACATAAGTGGATTAATGCAAGGTTGCCTAGATTTCCAACTGCCAAGTCAGAATGAGCTAAATGGCAGGGTTGGCTAGTGAGGTTATGTAGATTCAACCTAGGGTTCAACAAAAGTGTAATACTTTTTAAAGTGATTAGCACATTACTTGATAATAGCGGATCATAGGCTACAACTTTATAACCAATTACTATCCAAGGGATGAGTTTGGATCCTTACAAATTACATCTATTTGCATAATTGCAGTCATTTGGACCTTTCACCAATGCAGGCAACTCATTGAGATTTTCATTGATCATGGGGTAGTCATGGTATAAATTGCCATTCTGGAGACCCACACAAACTCAATTATAGAAACTTTCTGCAAAAATGCCAAAAAGGACTATCGGAATAAAGTTCTTTTGACATTATCTCAATCCAAATATTAGGTTTTTTACCAAGTTGGAAGACTCAAATATATGAATTTTACTTCAGAAAACAAAACCATCCTCTAAATTGTCACAAGAAATGGCCTCCGACATGATCTAAATCACTTTATGATATGAAGGAAATTACTTTTTTTGGAACTAGATTTGAAAATGTTTGAACTTATTAAAATGACTTGCTTTTCAAACTCATACTGTATTAGATAACGGTTACATGCTAAAGTATACTCATATTTAAGCCATCAAACTTTTGTTTCACTAACCTCAAAACTCTTAAAGCAACTCTAATCCTTTGCTTACTAGTGTGAAGTAGCTAAATGTAGACAAAACCAACTCACACTTGTGTACACGGCTGTTGAAGAAAAAGAAACTCATGTAAAACAGTCCAATCAACGCTTACCCAATCCTGACCATGATCATTAATCACTCTCTTGCCTAACCAATCCAGACCATGATTATCAATCACAGAATTGCCTATAGGTCTGAGTGAGCTGGTAGAGTGCTTCATATTGTCGACCGAAATGAGAGCTGATGCCCCCTCCTTTTCCCTTGCCCCACAGGTCCAATGCTGTGTGGTGTTGATGATAAAATATCGTATCCCTTGGCAGTCACGTACGATCATATTCTTCTCTTTTGGCCTCTTTATTGCTTTCTCATTCTCTTGCCCTTTTATTTCTTTCCTTCTTCCTTTCTTCTTTCTCTTTATTTATCTTGTTTTCATCTATCTTTTCACTTCCTTAATTTCACACTCTCTCTCTCCCTTTCATAGGTTATAGCTGTTGAGGATAAAGATCAGGCATCAGTTGAGATCTATCATTTGTGATATGATTCATCTCTCCTGTATCAGGGTTCCACAGCTTCTGCTTTGCATTGTCATGAGTGATGGCTGAGAAGGATTGCAGAATGTCCCAGCATGACCTTGTCATGGGCCTCTTGCGTCCATAGTATAGACATATGACTGCTTGCTTTAGGAACCATCGTTTGACCACTCTTTCAGTGTTTCTCCTTGGTTAGAGTTGGGTCTTGACTGTGACCAAAATCCGCCTTGTCCTCCTCAATAGTTGCCTCACCTATGTCCTATATACACCAACACAACTTGAGGATTTCCTAGATGTCTCAAAGATCTTCACTTTTATTATCTAAACTTGCTTCTCTTGGTTCAAGAAAAGATCATACAAGTTTGAAAAATTGAGCTTCTCAATAGAAGGGCTAGTGGTGAATGAAGTCACCAAACTCCTGTATTCATCCGGCAAGCTATTTAGAGTGACTTGAACCAGAATAGAATTTGTCACCTGCGACTGGTAGCCACTAATGTGCTGGCAAACGTCTTCACTTGAGCTAGGTAAGCCACCATGTCTCCCAACTCCTTTTTAATGAAATCCACCATGTCTCCCAACTCCTTTTTAATGAAATTTAACTGCTCAAAAAGCATATTGCGAAGAGGAGGCTGAATTTAAATTCAAACTCTTGGAAACCAACAGCTAATCTTTGAAGTTCCTTGGATTCTACTTTCTCTAATTGGCAGTTCTTGACAAAACCATGTGGAGTTGTAGATATGTATACCCTACCTACAAAAAAAAATGCAATTTTAATTTACATGATAGATTTTATTTTGTCAATTCCACCAAAAACCTTATTTGTTTTCAGATTCAAGCTCCAATTTTGACCAATGCCTTAACCTCTTTATTTCAAAATTCATTTGATTTTTACCCAAAAACTAAACTCTTGAAATGAGGGAATTCCCTTTACCTATTATTTTTACCAGTTTTTTGAGCTTTTTATTAAAAGTAAATACAAAAAAAAAAACCTCTAATGCTATACCTCTTGTTTCTAGTGTCCACTTGAAATTTACAATCTTACTACATAAGGTCAATTACCACTAAGTCAACTTTAATTTATTAGCATAATGGACAGTTTAACATCGGGTATCTCACTGGCATGAGTCATGTAGTCTTTGTCCCTACTTGTAGGTTGGGGGAGGAGAGACAGAATTTGTCTACATGAGTTACGACATTCAGTTACAGGTGAGAAGAGCAAGACAAAACAAGAGGAATTAGAAGTAGAAAAAGCTAGCCATAAAGGTAATCACTTTAAGGCAGTGGTGGAGCTAGCCATAATTTTTTGGTTGTGGGTCACTAATTCAAAATCTTGGACTCTTCAAATACCTAGTAAAATGATAGAGGGGTACCAATAACCAAATAAGCAAATGGTTGGGGCAACCTATATGTAAATAAGTAACTTTGGTTGGACCATGTGGGCAACTGCCTACACAAGCCACATGTGACTTTTCCCCTACTTTAACACTATCATAACACGACATTTCAAGCTTGAATTAGACTCAACCTGGATGAAGTGAACTCAAAGGTATGGTCCATCGCCAGATTGTCAAAGCGTACTTTTAGCTAATATGTTCGTGAAGATCAGCTTCATAATGCCATTGTACATATTAACTTCGGTGGAGCTCCACAGATAATTGATAATTAGTCAACTTCAAGATAAAGTGAATTAGGTCATATTGTGTAGATATCTATTTATCCAAAATAAATTTGAAAATTCTATATTCACAACCATATTTTGAAACTATCCAAAATTTTGTCCATTCAATTTTAGAAAAATGTTAGGTATTACAACAATTTGGCAAAGGCCTTGGCAATATGGGTAATTGGTGGCTCCAAACTTTAGTGTAATCAATGGCTAGTAAGCTCAAGATGGCCATGTAGTTGTTGGGGTAAAAACAGCATTAGTCTCAAAGTTTTGCATTGTTGATAAAGTGATTATTGGTATGTGATGATGCATAAAATGCACCATTTTTTATATCTTAATTACATGCATTTACCCAAGGTTTTATAAATTTAAGCCCATGATTATATTTTTCTTGGTGGCAAGGGGCCTTGGTCAAAATTTCACAGCTTTAATTTGGAGCTAAATTCAGGGATTACAAGCATTTTAGTGTACTAGAGCGAAATTTCTAAAAAGATCAAGATCCAGTTCCAGTCTAGATGGATAAGGATTGGATAATTCTATACCCAGAACCAAATCGCACATGATCATATGGAGGAAATTCCAAAAGTATCATTCAATATGGCACTTAGAAGTAGACTTATCCAAAAATTTTAGCATTATTGAGAAATAAATATGGGACGTCCGGCAGTAGAATTCTTTGTCCAAAGGCTGAGAAACCATGGAGGTTTAGTGTTGTCATCTGCATTAGGTGCTCTGGCATTTGCAAGGCACATTCCCCACTTATTTATCATGTTCTGGCATTTGTCAGGCGCATCTCACTCTTTCTTCCATTGTTGCGCTTGTTTTTCTTCTCCCTTGTGCTTTTTTCTTTCTTTTGTTTCCTATGTTTTTTTACAGGAAAGGAAGAGATGAAGCTTTTCCCAAAGCATTGGCATTCATTGGTGCTCCACAAGGACATGAGTTGGTGTTCGCTAACGTCGCAACATTCGTTGAGCATGATCCTTCTCCCATTACTATTTCTTCTCCACAATGAATTTGTTGCACTACAAGGCCAAAAATTGGAGATTGGGACTTGATTCTCCGTGGAATTGAAACTCTATGAACAAATTTGGATGCTGGATGTAGTAAGTTCCCTTCTTCCCCATGCTTTTATGTAGTTTTAGTAGTTTTAAGGTTGGAGTAGTTTTGTTAGAAAACATGAGCAAAGCAAGAGACAAGACAGTCGAGTTACATGGTTCGACCGGTTGCTTGCATCCATGGGGAAACATTCATAGAATTTTCTTCACTAGGTTTCCAATCACCCCTTACAGCTTAAGCATACAAAGAATGTTATGGAAAGAGAATCAACAGACCAGCATGGGACAAGCTACGAAGTGGCAATGGTAAGACTAATTAAAATGGTTTAAGCAGCCACAAATAATTTTTAGAGTTGAACAAACTCGGGCAAGGTGGATTTAGTCCCGTGCTTCCACAAGATTTAATTAGACAATGTCACGTGCTTTCCAAACTTTCCACTGATCCTCTTTTACATTTAGAACAATTTCATGTCTAGCAAAGCATCATCAGTGTAATTACTAATTAACCACGATGAGTTGATAGTAGCAAAAAAATCGTTTGGAATTCATCCCATTCCCTCATCACCATCCCCCTGCCATGATTTTTTCTCATTTGTGATCCGCCCTTTCTAGCTCCGCTTGCCTCTCTCAGGTGATTGAGATTAAAAGTCTACTTGATTTTGTTTTTCACTTCAAGGGGGGAGACAACCAAGGTCAAGCGGCAACCATTGATTGCTCAATCTTTTAGGGAAGCTAGGGTAGCTGACGACCATCATAGTTGGGGGTTGGCTTATGGGTGTTATCAATCTAATGGGAAAGTTTAGGGGAGGTGACAACCATTTTAGTTGGAGATGGCGTGTTCGTTGTTATCTAGGCGTGGGTGTTATCATTGATGAATCAGCGTTGTTAATTAAGATCTTCATTTAAACTATGAGATAAGCTCACCAGCTTGTTTTCCCATGTGTTTTGTTGCTGGAACGATGAATAGCATACAAGCATCTAAGAGACCACCCCCTTTGGAGCTTACGATTGTCATAATTCTCAAAAAAGCTATTCTATTGTTCCCTACATTTAATTGACAATTTTAGTTAGATTATTAAGACGGTAGCTAATAAAAGGTTGGATGCTTCAAACATTCACTGGAAGTCATCAAGGACAAACTTTGAGTATGACTATATAAAGTCACAGTATCTCATGAAAGAAACAACCTGAATAGTGTGCCTTCCGTTGTGGAAAGAACCCATCTCGGGAGACATACTTTTAGATCATGTTATTTGGAAAGCTTGAAATTGTTATCAAAGCTTATAAGTGTTGTTTTATGGGTTTGTAAATTTTATTTGTTGGGTGGCTATCTGTATGTCCAACTTATAGCGGTGAAGATACATAAGTGTTATATATCTATAGCGGTAATGATTCAAACCGGTATAGAACTATACCGATGCTTGCTTTTCCGCCGCTAGTGTAATGGTTGTACCGGTGACGAAGTATGTCACCGCTATGGAGCTTTATGCCACCATCTTCTAAAACCTATAGCGGTGCTTTTCTCACCGGTATATATTACAGTAACTAAAATACCCAACCGGCTAAAACAGCTGCCAATGTCATTTTAAGGCACACAACTCAAGCGCGCCTGCTTGTCGCTCAGGTCTCTTTCTCTCCTTTGCGATTAACCCTTGTATCTTTTTCTTTTTTTTCAATCATACGATTATTTTTTTGTTCTTGTTGGTAGTGTTTAGCTATAGATAATGTTGGATGAAATCAGCATAATGTTGGATCCATTGATCAATATATGTAGAATTAAATCGTGGAATTTACTAAATGTTTGAAAATATTGTAGAATTTATTGAACTTAAAACAGTGCTTGAAGTAGGTGCTCTTTCATTAAAGAAAGTAATGCCCTTTCATTAATCTGCAATACTTGCAAGGTATTAAATATTTCATACTGTTTGTTATCAAATTATTAATAACCGCTAATTACATTTTCTGTCGACACATCAAATGGCAGAACAATGTCGTCGTCAATCTCTCTCTCTCTCCCCCGTCTTTTATGGTTTATCACCTGTTGGTTTTAATATAATTAGATAGTCATGTGTTTATCAAGAATGTTTGCGCCATTCGAGACCCTTTCTAAAGTTGGTGGATGTGTTTATGAGAAGAAAGGCGCTCTCGAAAACAAGGCATTTGCTAGGAAAACGTCAAAATTGTTTTTTAGCTCAGTATAGCAAATAGCACAAGCAAGAAAATAAAAGAATTCTTAACGACGATATTTTCTCATTAAAAGTAAAAAATTCAAACTCCATGCAGCCAACATGGATCATTTGCTTCCAATTGTAACACATTTTCACAAATTTTCCACAAATCTGGTGTATATTATTAAAAAATATTGGCAAAAATGAATATCTAATAGCCACCATATTTTCATGACATTTTCATGATTTTTGATGAACTTGTCACTTTTTTATTAGTTTATTGTTTATATTATGTTTTTATCATTTTTAGGATTTTTTTGGTTTTTGAAATTTTTCAAAAAAAAATTCTGAAATTTTCCAAGAAAAACATGTCAAAAAATAACCTAGGAAAACTTGCCCACATTCTCGACAACGACATCAGGCCAGTTGAGAACTAATTATATTTCAAAAATGTGAGGGTTGCTCTCGCACTCAAATCATGTTGATATCCCATGCAGCTGTTGTGATGCCTACGTTTAACCAATATGAACGCAAGAGAGGGAGAGAGAGAGAGAGAGAGAGCGACCAAATCCTGAAATTTGAGTAAAAGCGGGCCTTCCTCTTGAACATTAATGGCCCATGTCCTCTTGAACCTTAACGGCCCACGAAGATATAGTTGAACAATGAACTCACGATTTCATTCCCTACTCTGAAAAATCTATATAGTTCACACACTGAAATTTCGAAGTAGAAATACCATAAAGGTTAATAAGCCATAACCAATAAAATGCATTAAGTCTTCCACCTCTTCATACCATGTCAACTGATGAGCATTTCAGCAAGCTGAAGGATTAATTGAAATTGTGCTTCACAATCCAAAGTTTCATTTCACCTTTAACATAGGTAAACATGTATATGTGATTGCATACCATTTTGAAGCAGATCAAAAAGGATACCGCTCATTGAAACTAAGAAGGAAATATAGGTCTCAATACTATATTTTACTTCTGTCGTCTCCTACAAGGCCATAGAAGTCCCGCACCCGAGGGGGCCCCACCCCTCCTTTTTTTTTTTAGTTGGAAAAGTCGTGCACCACACAGTCTCATGTGATATGGCTTAAAATACATTTTGGTTGTCCAGTTATTGGTGAAGGATCACGATTCATGTCCTACGATACTTTATATTACCCACAAGAGCACAATTATGTCAGCTTACGAGTCGGATAGCCAATGCCCATGATTCAAGTTTTTGCGTCCGCCCGATACACAAACCTCATGCTACTAAATTCTATAGGCTTGGATTCAAAAACACAATCCCAGTCTTTCCACTTGACACAAGATTCAAAATCAGATCCCCCGCCTGTACCCTGGAATCACATGTTTCTTTTTTTTCAAATTCTAGTGGCATTTAAGAATTAAGAGGAAAACCCCCAGGTAAGTTAAGATCACCAAACCTTGTGAAAACAACACCATAAGGAAGCTGAACCAGCATAAGGACAGCAGCATACAACGAATTAACGTGAAGCAAAAGTTGAAGCATGAGTTGAAATCAGTCTTTTTGGATAGGTCTTTCTGGATCTACTTTCACACTGTAATTCAGTGGCTAACCATGTAGCCAAAAACTCTGCATCCGTTGCAACAGGTTAACGGACTGAGCCTTTGCCATCTATTGGGTAGACCACATGAACCGTAGCTCCTATATGATGGGAGACCCATTTCTAAGCTCAGCCCGTGAACAGAGAAAGGAACAATAAATCACCTCAAACAACTTGATCAAAGAACGAAGGTGCCACCCACAGATCATAACAACCTTCCTGTTAGGTTTCATCACAAAATCAAAGAAAATCCTTATTCAAAAATTAATGCAGTGGAACATATTGTTGATGAAGATGTAGCTACTCAAGACAAAATTTTTTACAAAAGTTCAGCACCTCAAGTGCTTTGCTTGGAGAAAGATGAGTCTTAACACCACTGCATAAAATCCTTTAACCAGGCACTACTAAACTGCAAAGCGAAAATTTACTATTTTGTAATGGTAATGGACTTAACTCTCTCAAAACCAGCTCAACAAGATTTGACTTAGTAATGGAGCCAACTAGTTTTCACAATATCGGATGGAGGGAACGGACCTCCTTCAGTGTTCCATCAAAGCATATAGGAGAATTGGACTTCTCTACGATTCTTTATTTTTTCTTGTTTCTTTCATTCTCTCACAGTCCCTCGTCACCGCCTCCCTCCATGATTTATTCTCATTCATGATCAGCCCTTTCTAGCTCCTTTTGCCTCTCTCGGGTGATTGAGATGGAAAGTCTACTTGATTTTGTTTTTCACTTCAAGGGAGGAGACAATCTGGCTCAAGCGGCCAGCATTGATTGCTCAATCTTTTAGGGAATCTAAGGGGTAGCTGACGACCATTATAGTTGGGGGCGGCTTATGGGTGTTATTAATATTATGGGGAAGCTTAGGGGAGGTGAGGGTTTTAGTTGGGGATGGCATGTTGGTTGTTATCTGGGTGTGAGTGTTATCATTAATGAACCGGAATTGTTAATTAAGATCTTAATTTATACTATGGGATCAGCTCACAAGCTTGTTTACCCATGTGTTTTGTTGCTCGAACAATGACTAGCGTACAAGCAGCCAAGACCACCACCTATGGAGCTTACGATCGTCATAATGCTCCAAAAACCTATTCCATTGTTCACTGCATTTAATTAACAGCTTTAGATAGATTATTAGGACGGCAGCTAATAAAAGGTTGACGCTTTCAAACATTATCTAGAAGTCATGAAGGACGAACTTTGGGTATGACTATATCAGAGCACTGTATCTCATGAAAGAAACCACTCTTACAAGCTAAAAAGCGTGCCTTATACTGTTAAAAGGACCCATCTCCTGAGACATACCTTTAGACCATGTGATCTTGCTATTTATAAAGCTTGAAATTTTTATCAAAGCTTGTAAGTGTTGTTTTGTGGGTTGTAAATTTTATTTGTTGGATGGCTATGCGTTATGTCCAACTTATACCAGTGATGGTACGTAAGTGTTATAGATCTATACAGATAATGATCCAAACCAGTATAGATCTATGCCGGTGCTTCTCTCGCCGCTAGTGAAAGTTAGCTGTGATTTCTTCATTGGTATATCTTACAATAACTAAAACACACAACCGTCCGAAAACACTGCTCGTGTCATTTGAGGCATGCACCTCCTGCTTGTTGGTCAGGTCTCTCTCTCTCTCTCTCTCTCTCTCTCTCTCTCTCTCTCTCTCTCTCTCTCTCTCTCTCTCTCTCTCTCTCTCTGTGTGTGTGTTTTGTGATTAACCCTTGTATCTTTTTCTATTTTATTAATCATATGATTACATTTTTGTTCTTGTTGATAGAGTTTAGGTAGATAATGTTGGGTGGAATCAGCTTAATATTGGATTTATTTGTTAATGTACGCTAAATTAGATCATGGAATTTACTAAATGTTGGAAAAAATTGTAGAATTTATTGAACTTAAAGCATTGCATGAAATAGGTGCTGCCATAAGTATGTTGTTCAAATTAAAGAAAGTAATGCTTTTTCTTTCATCTTTAGTACTTATAACGTATTAAACAATTCATAATTTTTGTTAAAAAATTATTAATAACCGTTAATTACATTTTTTGTTGTCCGCACAACAAATGGTAGATGTCATCATGAATCTCTCTCTCTCCCTCTTTTATGGTTTATCTCCGGTTCATTTTAACATAATCAGATGGTCATGTGTTTATGAAGAATATTTACGTTGTTCGAGGCCCTTTCAAATGTCAGCGGATGTGTTTACGAGAAAAAAGACACTCTTGGAAACAAGGCATTTGCAGGGAAAACAACAATTTTTTTTTAGCTCAGTGTAACAAACAACACAACCAAGAAAATAAAAGAAATTCCTTTTGACGTTATTTTCTCAGTAAAAGTAAAAATACAAGTTCTATTTAGCCAACATGGATCATTTGCTTCTACTTTTCACATATTTTTCGTATTTTTTTTTGCAAATCTCCTTTAAATTAAAAAATATCGAAAAAAATGAATATCACACCATCACGATACTTTCATGACATTTTTATGAATTTTTACTTTTTATCATTTATTTTATATTTTTATCATTTTTAGGATCGTTTAGTTTTTGAAAATTTTCAAAAAAAAATTCTGAAATTTTCCAAGAAAGACATGCCGAAAATTAACCTAGAAAAACTTGCCGATATTCTCGATAACGATATCAAGCTTGCTGAGAACTAGTTATAATTCAAAGATGTGAGGGTTGCCCTGACATTCAAATCATGTTGATATCTTGTGCAGCTGGTATGATGCTTAGAAAGAGAGAAGGAAAAGTATAAGTATGTTTCACCAATATGAATGAGAGAGAGAGAGAGAGAAACCAAATCTTGAGTCTAACCAATCTGTCCTCCTGAACATTAATGGCCCATTTCCTCCTGAACCTTAACGGCCCAAGAAGGTATGCTTGATCAATGAACTCACGAGTTCTTTCCCTATTCTGAAAAATCTATATAGTTCACACCCTTAAATTTCAAAGTAAAAATGTCAAAAAGGTTAAATTATTGTAATCCTATGTTCGTATGAATATGAATGGGGTTTAAACCTTTCATTTGGTCAATTGTAGTAAATCCAATTAGATTCACTTGTATTTATATATACAAAGCTTCTTTTAAAGGATTTTTTCATTGGTTTGTATGAATACGATTGGGATTTAAATAATTATTTGCTTAGTTTTTTTTGTTTATCGAATGACTTTTCACAAGTACATATAGTTTATCCAGTATGTAGCTTTGCAATTACATCAATATTAATTGTTTTAAAAATATTGAAATCATAAATTCATATGAATATGATACAAATTTAAGTCATTCATAAGTTTTCTATATTGATTGATTTTAATGACTGTAATCACAAGTTTGTTCACCTAATGAATTTAACTTGTAATTATACTTGTGTTAATTGATATAAATTATTGTAGTCATAAGTTTGTATTCAAACAAATGAGATTTGAGACAATCATTTGTTCAAGTATATTTCATTAAACAAGATTAACTTGTAATGTATCTTTATAGGTTCATTTAGATGATTTCATTGACATGTTTGTCTAAACATGAACTCAAAGTAATTCATTTGCTCAATTATAGTTCATCAAATAAGATTGATATTTAATTACATCTATATTGATTGATTTAAATGGTTGTAATCATAAGTTGCATAAAGACTAAGTTTTATAGTCATTCATTTGCTCGATTGCACTTCATCTAATGAGTTTAACTTGTAATTGTATCTACATCGATTCATTTAAATGATTGTAATCACAAGTTCTTGTGAATATAATACGTATTTACGTCATTCATTTGCTCATTTGTGGTTCGTCCAACGAGTTTAACTTGTAATTACGTTTATATTGATAGATTTAAAATATTGTAATCATAAATTCATATGAATACAAAAAGAACTAAGTCATTCATTTGCTCAACTATAATTCATCCAATGAGTTCAACTTATAATTGCATCTATATTGATTTGTTTAAATGAATCAGAAGTTCATTAAAGTGATTGTTACTACAAGTTCATATGAATATGATAGGGATTTAAGTCATTCATTCGTTCAATTGTTGTTATTCAATGAGTTTAACTTATAATTGCATCTACACTGGCTCATTTAAATGATTGTGATCATAAGTTCACATAAATATGATAGAGATTTAAGTCATTCATTTGCTCAATTGTAGTTCATCCAATGAGCTTCATTTATAATTACATTTATATTTGTTGATTTGAATGACTGTAATCACAGTGATAGAGATTTAAGTCATTTATTTACTCAATTGTAGTTCATCAAATGAGTTCAACTTGTAATTACATCTATATTGGTTGGTTTAAATGATTGAGAGGTTCATTTCAATTATTGTTATCATAAGTTCATAAGTTCAGATGAATATGATAGAGAGTTAAGTTATTCATTTGCTCAGTTATAGTTCATGCAATGAGTTTAACTATTAATTACATATAAATTGATTGATTCAAACGATTGTAATCACAAGTTTGCATAAACACGAGAGGGATTTAAGTCATTCATTTGCTCAATTGTAGTTAACATTTACTCAGTTGTAGTTCATCCAATAAGTTTAATTTGTAATTATATTCATATTTATTGATTTAAATGACTGTAATCATAAGTTCATATTTAGACAATTGGGATTTAAGTCATCCATTTGGTTTATTATGGTTCATCAAATGAGTTTAATGTGTAATTACATCTATATTGATTGATTTAAATGATTATAAAAACAAGTTCATGTTTATACAAATGAGATATAAGTCATTCATTTGTTTAATTATATTTCTTCAAGTGAGATTAACTAGTAAATACATTTATAAAGATTCAATTAAAATAATTGTTATCCCAAGTTCATATGACTACGATAAGGATTTAACTCATTCATTCGCTTAATTGTAGTACATCCAATGAGTTTAACTTGTAACTATATATATATAAATATATATATATATATATATATATATATATATATATCTTCATTTAAATTATTATATTCACAAGTTCGTATTCACACAATTGAGATTTAAGTCATTCATTTGCTCAATTCTAATTCATCTAATATGTTTAACATATAATTCATTTTATAGAGATTCATTTAAATGATTGTAATCATAAATTCGTAGTAATACGAATGAGATTTTAAGTCATTCATTAGCTCAATTGTAATTAATCCAATGAAATTGACCTATATTTACATATACAAAAGTTCATTTAAATGATTGTTATCATAAGTTCACATTTATACAAATGAGATTTTAGTCATCCATTTATTCAACTATAGTTTGTCCAATGAGTTGAACTTGTAATTTCATATATATTAATTGATTTAAATGATTGCAAATACTAACTTATTATTACAAACTTTTAAATGAATCATCATTGATATATATACAAGTTAAACTCACTAGACGAATGATAATTGAGCAACTTAAATCTCATTTATATTTATACTAACTTTTGATTACATCCATTTACATGAATCTCTATTGATGTTATAATAAGTTGTTTTCATTTGATAAACTAAAATTGAGCAAATGAATGACTTAAATCCCTATTATATTCATATGAACTTGTGATTACAATTATTTAAATGAAGTTCTATAAATGAAAATTATAAGTTGAAAGCATTGGATAAGCTATAATGAGAAAATAAATTACCTAAATCTCATTTGGTTAAATACAAACTTATAATAATAATCATCTAAATCAATCAATATAGATATAATTATAGGTTGAACTCACAAGTTGGACTACAATGGAGCGAATGAAAGACTTGAACCCCTATTGAATAGGCATGAACAAGAAAAGAGTCGAGCTCGAGCTCAACTCAAATAATTAGTGCTTGACTCGAGCTCAACTTGACAATTTGTGTCAAGCTCAAGGTCGTGTAAGTCAATTTCTCAAATGGAGTTTTTGAAACCCTATAGAGAACCCTAAAAACAAAGAGGATTGACCTTGTTCAAGCTTGTGTAACTAGATTTCTCAAATAGAGTTTCTAAAAACCCTAAAAACAAAGAGGAATGACCTCATTTAAGCTCATGTAACTTGATTACTTAAGTGGAGTTTCTAAAACTGAGATGAATGACATTTCAGACAAAATAAGTAGGTCATCACTGCAGGCTGCAGCAACATGAAAACTTATTCTAGGTAACCGTCATCAATGATAGGTTTCCTGGTCTCAGAGCCACCAATAGCCTTGCCAGACAAGGCAGATTTAGTTCCCATCCACAGGAACCCTCAACCAAAAGGGGGAAACTCAGCATGGGTTAACCGCTATCATTCTGCTATGGTGGGTGGTTGTCTCAAAACCGTTGGTGGCATGCTAATCGTCAGAGATCCTGGAACAGTTGTGGAACTCGAGATTTGGGAGAACAATAAGAGTAAAGAGGTTTGGGAGAAGAGGAGGAGTGAAGAGAGAGAGAGAGAGAGATGAAAGAAGAAAAGGAGGCTTTTATACCATTTAATTTCAAAATGACCCAAACTTTTTGTCTATTTTCAAAAACCTGTCATAATTATAAAATGTTAAAGCTGCAACATTATTAAATAATATATTTGCAGAAAGGAGTTAGTGGCTCTTCTTTTCGCAAATCTGAAGCTATATTTCAGAAATAAGGTAATTTGAGTCAAGCTCAAGTTTTAAGTTAAAATCGTGCACGGATCATTTACACATTCAAGTTTTAATTGAAACAAGAGCTTGGCTTATTTAAGAAAAAGGAAACTCAAATTCAAGCGGAGTTTTAACCAGTTGAGCTTGAGTTACTCAGCCTGTTGTTGAAGCCTACGTATGAACATGTGTTGACAATCATTTAAATCAATCAATATAGATGTAACTACAAGTTAAACACATTTGGTATACTATAATTGAACAAATAAATGACTTAAATTTCATTTGTGTGATATAAACTTGTGATTACAACACTTTCCGCAGCTCAGGTAGTTTGCAGGCAATTATCAATCGTTAGGCTGTTGTCTTTCACCTTCCCCTAGTTCCACTTCTCTTTTCATTGAGCTTGCTCGTATGAATAGATATAGAAAGACAATGCCATATACATGGTAAGTTGCCTAGGAATTGTCGTTTCACATCCACCGGTTTCACCATTTGGCCCAAATGATCACGAATGAACACAGAGAATTTCATACATAGGAGGTCGAAATGAACCAACCCACTTGTCCTGATCGGAACGATGGAGGCGCTTTTGGCAATGATGAAAAAAATCTGAATTGCTAGTTTAAAACAATTGAAAGTCAGATATTTGTTTTGAAATTAACAATTTGGATTTGAAATGGATCGGAAGGCAAGATTTGAATTTGATATGGATCTAGCTTGGATCTTTAAAGCACATAAATGATGTAGTTTTTGTCTGGCACTAGGATTGACGTTATATTTAGATGATATTTTTGAATTAGAGTGTGACACCAAAAGTTTAGTCTTGTATCTAAGGTTGTGAAAAACCTTTGTGGAGGTACAAACGTGGTAGGTAAGTAATTGATTGTTCTAGCTCATAGCTTTTTGGGTTGCAATGGAAACTACTATAGAGTGGGTTGGGATCTACTAGGTAGATCATTGTGATGTATGAGAGCCAATTCAACACTCAGACATGGGTGCCCCATGTGTGGACCAGTGTGCATTGAGGAAGGTGGACTGCAATACTCCAAAAGTTTAGAATTGTATATAAGATTGTGAACAATCATGGGGGACTTATAATGGAGTCGTTAAGCGATTTGTTGTCCTAGTTCATAGACATTTCAAGCTGCAACTGAAATTGCTAGGGGACAGGATTGGATTTGGCAAATGGGTCATTACAGGAGGCTTGTATTTAGTCCATGATTTGGATTATTGGTCAAATGATAATACAAGCTTTGTGCTATGGGTAAAATGGAGATTTTGTGCAAGTGAAATTTGCAGTTTTCACAGCTTGTGCATGTCTTTGTATGTAATGTTTTGCTTGATATCTTCATTACAGTTTGTATTCTAACTTGTTTTCGTTTCTTGTTTAGGTAAGTTGAGTTTAGTGCTCTTGAGAAATATACCAAGGCATGTCATTGAATTTCAAACCCGAGCTTACTTAGGAATTTAGAAGTTGTGGTACACTCTTGTGAACATTTATTCACGATTAATGAGGTAAAATTTATTTAAACATATGTATTTATTCACTTTCCAAATTCCTTACGAGATTGACCCTTGTTCACTATACTTAGGAGTAAGGAAATAAGATTGATCGGTATGTACTCTCAGAGTTCTTTTGACGATAAAAGCTTAAAAAAAAAGGAGTTTCACTCCAAAACGGCTTAAACGAGCATTACCGACTGTTCATAATGCTTTTAGTGATGGATTTTAATTTTTAACAATCCAACGATATATTGCATCCAGTAGATTTTATATATATATATATATATATATATATATATATATAACACAACTTCATATCATAAATAACAAACATAGGTTCTTGCATTTTTATAATCCAAAAATTTGGATGTGACTTACATAGTGTACTTATAGATAACATGGGACAAGTTAGATCTTTCACGCTCAGGCGTGTTTACAGCAATTAACTTTAACTTCTCCTGTTGTTCTAGAGCACTTGATTGAAGAGAACAAACCAAGCTTTTAAAGCGTAAGTTGTATTAAGCAAGCAAAGACGAATTTGTGTATATACAAATATTAAGTAAAGATAATTGCTAACATGTTTTGTTGTGTAAAAAGTCCAGAAAATAATATTAACCAAAGATGATATATGTGCATAACATACCGTATATGTAGCATATGTAGACAAGCCTTACAAGCAACGCCAAGAGAAGTAACCCACCACTCGGCATGTCAACAGACGAATTTTCCTCGAATCAAATTTTGAGTTGTGCAATTTATCGCCAGAAGTAGTCCATGGACACCGTAAGATGCAAACGGTAGGTACCCTAGCCACTGCCAAATGATAATGCTACAATTTTCTCATTGCAGGGTATTACATTTATGTTTAGTAGTACGAGAGAGAGAGATGTAAAACATTTCTGAATTATTAGATAATTTAATTTTTCAAAAGGAATGGTCGTTAAATATTTCTAGCATTTCCCTGCATCAAATAATAATTGTGACATGAACATTTCCAAAATTTCCAGAAATTGGTCTCAAACGCTGATCACCATCTTGCATCAACCAAACTGCCTCTTTTCTTTTTTGCGACACTTGATCTCAGCCAAAAGGCCGAGATACATGCAGTCAAACAACTGAATTTTCGAGCGACCAAACCACATTTATTTGATGAATTAACTAAGGAAAGAACTATTTAATCAAATACAGTCTAACTAAACATGGATTCCATGTATGATACATTATCTATAGTTCATTACAATTACAAGGGTTGCTGCAATGGCTGCTGCAAGAACCATTTGATATTGGTCACCGACTGAGAAAAAAATAAATGGAATATGAAAACACGACTATTTGTTTTCCACTTTGCCAATTTATACGTTGAAGCGAAACAACATCACATCACCTTCCTTAACCACATAGTCTTTTCCTTCTGACCTCAACTGCGTAAACAAACATGAGAGATTAAACATCCATACCTATGCACATTTGGCAATGCATTTTTTCTATTTGCACAGTAACAATGAGGTCTTTTATCCCTCGTTCATTCAAACCTCGATCTGTTTTGCTAAGACATTCATTTACATGCATCACTAGGAACAAATGTGATCATATTTAATTTGTTGTCTGTGATGCTCATGTGATATTATGTTCTACGTACTTGGCAAATAATAGAAAAAATGCCTAGACTCAATTTTATGTCTGGACATGAAGTGGAAAATTTTGCACATTCAACCATAGATCTTAGGACCAAAAATGGTCACCCAAACAGCACCAATTTACAGGGATGCAATATCTCAACTAATTCTATAAGGACCAGCATGGTCCAGCCTGAGGACAATGAGACATGAAACCAAACTGAGAAATCAGCAATTTTTAAAACAAAATAGGCACCTGTAAAATAAGGTGCTGACCCATAACCAAAAATGAAAATGCATTCAGAAGGGCATATGTGATCATTTTACTGAAAGAAACTTACAAGGCCCTTTTCTCTAGCAGCTGCTAGTGAACCGGCAGCAACAAAGTCATCGTAGGCAACCTGCAGAAAACACATATCATTAACACTAGAATATCAAGTGACCATGCACACACACAAAAAAGGACCAACATCAGATGGACAATGAGACGCCAAGATGAATCATGGACACAAAGATATCAAGTTCACAGATGCACATCCTAGCTCCATTCCCAGTTAAAACTTGACACTCATTTTGAGCTGAACTTCTTTTCATCTGCAACTAATTAAACAGGAAAAAACCAGTGGAATTCAAACACTTCCCTCAAAACTTATAGAGGCTAATACAGTGCATTAAGTTAATATGTTTGTATACATGACTTACATAACTACATGCATGTGTTATCATACAAAAATACTTATAGATATATGTCCACACTTTTATATATAACCAAATTTTTGAATAGAATGTGTGCATGTGCCTTTGTGTGATGTGTGTATGAGGGGGGATAGAGGTTTCATTATATAGGATTCCCCATCATGTCAGGAAAAGCCATATTTGCTTCCCTTGATATGTGTAGCCAGATTTTTTTAGAATAAAATGAACCAAGCGTACGCTCTTACTGTTTCCGCTCGAATAAAGCCCTTTTCAAAATCAGAATGAATAACTCCTGCTGCTTGAGGTGCAGTCATCCCTGAAAACCAGAAATCAGAGTCAAGAATGTGACAGGAATGCACTATGAAGCTTACAAATGGAGGAAAGGGGGAAAAACCTGCAAGAATCGTCCAGGCTTTAGTTTCCTGAACAAGCGAAAACAGAGCAGATCCAATTATATGGATAAAACCATCAAGATATTAAGATAATAAGATAGTGAGAGTTCCTTTACCTTCTCACCTGATGTGAAATATGTGCGCAATCCCAAAAGACTATATGTTTCTCTGATAAGATTTCCAAGACCACTTTCATTAACACCAAGAGATTTCAGGTACTCATGCCTTTCCTCGGATGGAAGTTCAGTTAGCTCAGATTCCACCTGTTATTACATAGTAGAAATCTTCATCACTTCAACGAAATGCAGAAAGGATGTGAATACAACAAAGGAGTATATAATTCATTATTTTCAAAAACAAAATTGAAGCATAAAAAGAAACAAAAACATGACATTTAGCAAAACAAAAAAAAAACAGATGTACAGGATACATTAGACATAAACAGCTAACTATTAGTTGAGCTTAGTGTAGTGCCCTGTAAAATTTTAAAGCAACTTAGAAAAGGAGCAGCAGAAATACTTTAAGGTCTCGTCATAGACTCAACTTCTATCTATAATCAACTGGCAAAAAGATAACATTGTGAACAGTCCGTATCTTGACCAAACGGCTAAAGGTCACCATACTCTTGTCCATAATCTTGTGCAAAACCTCATGTGACAAGTCTTGCTTTATTTCTCAATCTCACACCAAGTTTAGATTTGATCTTGTAAAGCCATTTGGGTACTGCAACCTTTCTCTCCTCAGGTGTGGAAGCAACTTCCAATTTTGGTATTCATGTAGAACCTCCATCTCTTCATTCATGTCATCTATCTATTTCTGAAATTGAAGATTGAAGTTAATGGCTGTTATTTTCTCCAACCTGAGACAAATAGCTGAAAATCCAAAGCAAATTTATCATTCCTGTTGAATAATGTGTTAGGTGGTATTTTAGAATATTTAAGAGTTTAGGAACAGCTCTTTATAAATAAGGGTTTTATTTATGGACCTCTTTTGTAATTTGGTACTTTACCCTAATTCTCATTTAACTTGAGATTGGGGAAGCTTTAGTTAATACGATTTTAGAGTTCTCTCTCTCTCTCTCTCTCGTTCTCTTTTCTCCTCTCCCTTGGCTGCACGTAACATGGTATCAGAGCCCAACTTTCCTTGGGACTGAAACCTCTCTCACCGTGCTCATCCTCTGTCTCTTTCTCTTCTCTTCTTCTATTCTCGTGGGTAGGCCTGAGAGCACGACAGGCTAA